>JANAVB010028000.1:11985079-12060079 GCA_029216955.1 Iris pallida | reverse complement strand
TCACAGAGTCCTTAACTATGGTACATACTTCTAGAATCATGGTATTTAAAATTTTTGCATTGTCGCTAGCTTGGCAGCAAAAACCTTAAATTCCTACACCCGAGAGATACGTCCATAGTCCGACTATATGTCCTCACTCTGCCTGCTAGCATGACCCTAGAGGATTCTAAATCTCATAATCGAGACGACCTAGCCCATACGACTTATCTCAGAAAAATCACATCACAAGTACAATTTTCATCCAACAATCAAAGAACAGATAGAATCGAATTTCAAGACAGTTTATAAGAAGGCAAATACGGAAATGAGATTCGAAAAATTGGAACCTACTATATGCTCTGCTGCTGCCTGAGTGGGCTCAACTGTCATGGCGAAAGCTCGCCCCTGCTGGCCTCCTATAGCCTGCTGCACTCTGTCCTGGCCTGCTTGTCTGGCTGCATGGACCGCACAGTCCTTCACCTGCTAGTCTGGAGCTCAACAGAATAAACAGACTCCCATCTTCATCCTACAAGCCTCCCGGGTGTGCCCCATCTTCTTGCAGAAGGCACACTGGATGTCCTGCCTCCGGCCCTGTCCCTGGTACTGTAGGGCACGTACCGGTGCCTACTGAAACTGCAACTGAGGCTGCTGTTGCTGAAACTGCCTCTGCTGGAAATGTGGGCACTTCGCTGGCCCTGCACTCGAACTAGCTCCAAGAGCGTCACTGTCCCTCTTCGGCTTGAGGCCGAAGTCCTCCTCTGCAATCTGCGCCTCCATAAGGATCTGCTCGAAGGTCGCGTCACGTCTCCCAGAGGTGCGAGTGCACACTGCATATATAAGGCCCCTCCAGAACTTTTGGGCCTTGCACCCCTCATCCTGGACCAAACTAGGTGCGAACCTGCTCAGGCGGAAGAACTCCGCTGCATACTCGTCTACCGACGAGTTCTCCTGCACCAGACTGGCAAACTGCCCTTCCAAAGCTGTCAAGGCTACATCTGGGTAGAACTTTTCCTTAAAGAGCTTCCTGAAGTCCTTCCAAGATATACCTCTCACTGACGCACGCGGATCTGTACGGAACCAAGTCAGCGCTATATCGAAGAACTGGCTCGCTGCAGATGTCACCCACAGACCTCTAGGGACCTCTGCCAACTCCAGACTCTGCTGGACATCCTCTAGCCAGTCGTCCGCGTATAGGATACCCTCGGTACCCTTGAACTCCCGCGGGTTCATCTTCATGAAGTAGAGGTGTGTACCGAGCCTCCCCTGACCCTGCTGCGGTGCTGGTGCTCCCTGAACTGTAGCCGGTGTACCCCCCTCCACTGCTGCCATAGCTAGCTGATGCGAGTTCTCCATGGTCTGTCGCAGCACCTCTGCCTGACGGTGCTGTGCCTCTGCCTGTGCTCTCTGTGTCTGCAGCATCTGCTGCAGAAGGGCCATCATCCCCTGAGTATCTGTCGGTAACTGAGGTGGCGATGGAAGAATGTCAGGGATGACCATGGACGGTCTCGCAGATGGAGGTGGAAGCCCTCCTGGAACCGTCGCTGCTGCTGCTCCCGCCGGAAGGGCAGGGACTGATGTGGCAGCTCCCTGAACTGCAGCTTCTTCAGCTGGAGGTGGAAGACCTCCGGAAACTGCCACTGCTACTCCTGCCTGAAGGACAGGGACTGTGGCTACTGCTCTCTCGACTGCTACTTCCATAGCCGGAGGTGGAAGACCTCCTGGATCTGACCTCTCTGGAACTGTACTAGGCCCTGCCGCCTAAGAACGAGTCACCGTCATCCTGAAGATGAATTGAACCCAAGAGATCAATATGGCACATGATAAGATATTATCAAAGGAGGACAATTAAATTCAAATGCACGAAGAGTTGTCATGGTAATCAAAAGATCAGAAATTTCCTAAAATATGATTGAGTAACTCCTATCATACCCTAGATCCTACGTCCTAGTCGCAGGATCATAATTAGCACTCTAAGTCGAGCACCATTACGAGATCGCACTAATTGTGACTCAGACCTACATGGGCCACCACAAAAATGTGTTACGACCTGCACCCTGATTAGGAGCACGAGTACGTAGTTACATCCAGTCTACGCTGCAGCATTGGCGGTAGAACGCTGTATATAGGGTCTGTAAATACTACGACTAAAACAGATAAATGTACCTGTACAGTATATACTCTCCGAATGGAGGTGACATAGCAATACAGTCTCAATCACATATATCAAACTAAGGTAGATAGCAAGGAAAGGAAAATACGATAGATAAAACAGGAAATGAGTCCAAGATCCATAAGTCAGAGCTATACACAAACATCCATGGTCTAAGAAAATATATATAATAGATACTACAAACTAAAAATATACTAGCTGGCTCGCAGGCCAGGCAAACCTAACTAACTATGCTACTCAGGGTGAGCAAAGTCTAGTAGCTCTACCAATATGCCACAGTCTAACTCTAATCCATCAGACTTAACCCTATAGTAGGTCGGGCAATCAGCCTCTGAATCATCTGTAAAATTTGTCAACGGTATCCTGTCAAAAAAATGAGCAAGTACAAACACCAATAGCTGTTCCATGTGAATTGACAAAAGCTATAAGAGACAGTATAATAAAATACAAGACAAAATCAACTGGAAATACACATCATGATGTGAGTACTGAAAAGGATGATAATACATAGATATAGGATGACTTGGGAACTATTCTGAAGCCGAGTTACAACCCCTAAACCAAACAAGGACCGGGGCTGCAACCCTTCTCCCGAACAGAACTTAGTCACCAGAGATATTAAATATAAAAGGTGCCGTGAATTATTAGTGTATTATGTGATCGGCTTGGGAAAAATATGCTCAGGCTTTCCATCCGACCGGCTATGAACCCTGTATACAATAGAACGATAAGGCCAGTCACCATGGAAAGCTATGAACCGTATAGGGTAAGGCTTTACCCGTCATGAGGCGAGGGTATAGCTATGAACCATATGTACCATAGAACCATGTGGGAATTTGATCACACAACTGCTAATAACTCCCCCATCCCTGAATAGTACAATGGATCTGGACATGATACGTTATGACACGGGATTCCATAAGAGGGTAGCAAGTTCCCTTTTGAAATCAGTGTCTATACCAATATACTGAAATAAGACAGAATATGTACCAATATACCATGTAACTCTAGGAATAACATCTCATGTCATGATCCAACATATACTAGTCTGTGAACTGTCATGACTGGAAATCAAGGATAACACTACAACTGAATCGGATATAGCAGATATCAAGACAATAAAAACTATCAGTGAATGTACTCACCTATGGTCCTGAGCTGATAGGGTGAACAGACGCTCAGAGTGATCACAGACCTAAAATAAGATACTATGAGTCAAACAGGGCTAAATACGGAAAAATAAAGCTAATTCAAGTCATGAATGCAAGTCTAAGTCAAAACTAGGTCAATCTAGGTCAGACGGAGTCACACTAGGTCATACTGGCTCATACTAGGTCATACCAGGTCACTAGGAGTCAATCCAAGTCAAACTAGGTCCATCTGGTTCAAGGGTTGACTTACATTTGACTTTTGGTCAAAAAGTCAACTCTGGTCAACTCTGGTCAACACTGAGTCAACCCTGGGTCAACTCTAGGTCAAACAAGTCAAATATTAACTAACAGTTGATTTTCAGTCAACTGGTCAACTCTGGTTGGTTTCGATCAAATCGGGTCGCTTAAAGGCTAAGTTTGACTCTCGGTCGACTTTTGTTGACTTTTGGTCAAAAAGGTCAACCGACGTCAAAACTAGTCTATGAGCACCATATTTGATCATTACCAACCACGAGAATCATGTTCTAACTCTAACTTAGACTTCTAACACAAATACCCTATTTCTAGGCAAAACTCACATTACCCTACCAATGTAAATCCCGATACCTTGTCCAATAACAAGGAAATCCCACAAATACCCATGGTACTAGCCTAGGCTCCTTAGGGTAGCTAGATACCAACCTATCAAAGGTTTACCTACCAAGAATTAGGGGTATCCTAGGTATCTAGGCTATGTTAGGATACATGGGTATTGGTTTACCCTATTACCTAACCCATATCAGGAATTTACCCTCACAACACTCTTACACTCATCTACACCACTCACTCTCACATAATACACTCATATATATCACCCTCATAGACTTCTCTATTGGTTTTTCCTACTATCTATTTGCTATACTCAAAATAGGCTCTCACACACACTCTCTCAACTCACAAATACACACACACAAACTCACAACTACACTCACACACAAAGCCAATAAATGGACTGATTTGTGAGGCAAGTGGGGGCTGAATTAGGGGACTGTTTTGTAGTGTTTTGGACTGATTTGAAGTGGTTATTGTGGTGGTGTTATGGGCCAAAAAGGACTGCCATTAGGGACTGTTTTGGCATGGTTTGTAGGCTGGTTTGGGACTGCTTATAGGCTAATTGTGTGGCTGTCCATGGGGGTTTTCAGGGCTGAATATAGGCTGATAGTAAGGCTGAAATGAGTGTCCTAATAGGGCTGTTAATGGGTGTGTCAAAGGGCAGGCTTTGGACAGCAAAGGGGCTGTCCATGGGGCCTGTTTTGGAACTGTTTTGGGTACAATAAAGGACTGTTTTAGGACAGCCATCCATGGGTTAATGGACAGCAAAGTGAAGTTTGTTTGGGGTAATATCTGGGCAGTATTTGGCCTATTCTTGACTGTCATGGACAGCCAAGAAATGGGGGAAATCTTGACATGAAATGGGCTAAACATGGACTGGTTTAGTGGCTATTTCTTGGACAGTTATGTGGGGTATTGGGGACAGCCAAATAGGTAATTTTTGGACTGATTTGGGGTGCATTGACAGCCAACAATGGGTTCATGGGTGTTCCCCCCGCCCTTCCAAACACTCACTCACCCATACTCCACATCTCTCTAGCTAATCACTCAACCATTTAATCAAACACCACCACTACACACCCCTCTACCAACACCCAACACAATTACTCACCAACCCATACCATCCTAGGCCGACCACTCCATGTACCCACAACCAACACAAAAATCTACACATACCCACCATAGTATATATATACATATATATAAACCAATATATATATACATAGAGATTAATATATATCACCATATATATACACATACATATATATAACTAAATGATACAATATGATACATTGAAAATACCTTCTCTAAACAATATAAAATCTGGAATTTAAATGTCTAATAATTAATCACACAATATATATATTAAAAACAAGAGTCCAATAGGAATTTTTCTACTAGGACACAAACCTACACATAGGACACTCCTAAAAGTCTCCAAAAGGACACGAAACGGACACAAATGGAGACACAACCATGGGGGTTATTCCTATGGGTCAAAAATAATCCTATATGCATGTTGGGGTGATTTAGAAGAGAGATTATACCTTCCGGGAGAGAGATTCAAAGAAAAAGGCATTCCGACTCGACACCGACACGTAGAGATTCCAAAAGGACACGAACGAGCTCCGAATCCTCCCAAACTTGGCTAGCTCCTTCCTTTCATGGAGTAAAAGAGAAAAGAAGAATATTTGGTGGAAGAAATGGTAGATTTGGAGATAAAATCAATAGAGTTGCTCTATAGAAATTTGGGGAAGAACAAGAGAGAGATAGTTGTAGATATAAATGAAATGGAGATGATGATGACTCATCCCTTATCCCCCCTTCTATGGCTGGCCCAAAAAGTGCTTATGTGTCCTATTTTGGAAAGTCTAATATGCCCCCACTAGCCTATTTAATTAATCATTAGGAAAGGGTTTAAGTCGGGGTTATTTTAGTCTAGTTTTAAGTCTCTAATCTGACCAAACCCTATCCATAAAAATTAGTCTAACTACTAACTAAAATTAATATCATGTGCGCCATGGCTAACTAGTGTGTGGGTACTACTAGAGTCAAAACTACCCCGGGTCCCCGTTTCAAGTCGGATTGAGCTGAAATTCGAACCCGACTCTAATAACCCCAAAATATTATTATAAATAAATAAAAAATTTAAAAACATTCAAAAGTGAAAAATGACAAAAATACCCCTATTTCTGGAAACTGGGGGTGACATATGCGTCGTCATTTTGGAGTGCATCGCTCAAAGCTGCACGAACATCCTTTGAAAGTCTTGGAAGCTCGCATAATGATAGTTTGGCCGGCGTGTTGGCCAATTGTGCTAAAATATTGAAGTTGTAGGGCCTCTCTAACCCTTGTGGTGCCTCCTTTCGGAGAGATTTATTAAAGCGAGTTTTCTTCGGCCTAGGCTTGTCGGTCGTCGGAGGCTGAGCCGGTCACGGAGTGTCAGTTGCAGCGGGCTGATGATCCTCAACCGGGTTGTCTGCCATGGGTTGAGATTTTTCCCTAGACCGCATGACGATGGCTGTAGCTTCTTCGATATCTACCGAGATTGTGCGGCAGGACCTGACTTTTCTACTCTTCTTTTTGCAGATGGAATGTGGTGTGGGCTGAGTCACTTCTGATACCAAGTCTGGATGGACCCACATGACCTCCCATCGTGATGTGGTGAGAGGCACTAGACCAGCAGCCTGATCTCGGGGAAGTGGTAGATTAGCAATCTCCATTGTTGCCAGAGGGATGGGGACCACACCGTCTTGAGTTTTCGTTGGAGGGAAGCTGCCGAATTGTACTGACACTATATTGGCTGCGACTGTTACCACTTCGAAATCGATGGCCAGAGCATTCAAATCGATAAGATTTTGGATGTACCGTTTTAGTTGGTAGCAGTCGTGTGTGGCATGGTGGACATAGAGATGGTAATGGCAGTACTTTGGGTTCTCCATATCCGCCTGCCTCGGTTCCCGTCTCGGTGGAGGATGCTGAATTCTTTCTCCTTGTATGAGCATGTCCAAGATAGGCTTGACATGACCGTCTTCAAAGGAGTAGGTGATTTGCGGCCATTGTTTGTCTGCTAGCTTTGGCTCAGGTTTCTGTGCTGTGTCGGCCACCATAGCCTGCTTACCCCTGTTGTCCCGATTGTTGGAGGGGCTACCCCCATTGTCGTTGTTAGGATGCTTTCCCTTATTTTCTTCGTCTGAGATGTGCAATCCCAATTGGCGAGCCTTCTTCAATTGTTCTTCGGCACATGTGGCACTGATGATGAACGTCTTCCAGTCCTTGAATTGACTTTCGCCCATCCAGAGACTGATTGTTGGGAGCAATCTCTTTTGACAAATTTCAATCAAGAAGGAATCCGAATTTCCAGATGGCAGCTTCATTACGGTTTGGCAAAACCGTTTGATGTAGTTTCTTGTCAGCCCTTTCTCCCCTTGGACGACGTCCATGAGGGTGGACAGTGTGATGTCCTGCCCTACTTCGTAGAATCTCTCCAAGAATATGCGCTTGAAGTTGGCGAAGGAGTGGATGCAGTTGTCTGGCAAGTTGTGGTACCAGTCGAAGGCGACCCCTTCCAATGCCCCGATGAATAATCGTGTGAGGATAGAATCATCATAGGGCAGATGGTCGGTGGTGACCTCGAAGTAAGTGATGTACCGACTTGCTGAGGTTTTGCCATCATACGGATTGATATTGAACGGCTTATATCTTGGTGGGAATGGAACGTCCCTCCAGGCAGCAGGGTATAGTTGTCGTATTCTGAGGTCTTGAGAGTTTTCTCGAGCTTGAAACCTGGCTCGGAGCTCCTGGACCTCTCTTCTCGCTTCGTGGGCCTCATCCACGGTGGTGGGGGCCGTTATTTCAGGAGGATTGTTGCCCGGGTTTGGTGCTGTCGAATTTGAGTCTACATTGACCGCAGGTACCGTGCTTATTTGGCCAGGTGTCCCTCCTTGCAGAGCTGGGAGGGCCGCTTTGATTTCGACCACAGATTTGACCAAGCCAAGCAATATGGCTTCGAGTGTGTCGATGCATTGGCAATCGCTGGAGCCACCTTGGCTGCTGTCTGTCATGAACACCGTCTTCACATGAGGAGAGACGGACGGAGCGGTAGAGGAAGCGCCTTCCGAATCATACCCATGTAGTGAGAAGTCGTCGGGGTATGTGGAAATGTTCTCCTCGGGTTCAGATTCGGAAGGAGTAGTACCCCCAGCTTCAGAGCCTGCTTCATCTTGAAAGTCGTAGACGTTCTCGGGGACGTTAATATTTGCTGTATCTGATGGAAGAGTTGTCTCCCCCGGCTCGTTTTCTTGGAACATTAGATTATCATGGATGTTCGGAGGAGTGCTGCCTCCAGTCCCAGCAAGCCCTTGTGTTGTGGACGATGAATCTTCCATTGTGGCAGATTTCGTCTTAGAGCGAGTACCTTAGAAAACTTCGGTGGTGGGTGCCCGTTTGGACGATAGTCTTTTAGTCGAAGTGGTTGAAATCTTCGGACTGGGAACATTTATCTTCTTCCTTCTTCCATCAGCGGGGACTTTCCGAGCAGAGTTGCAGGAGACGACGGGAAGTACCTCGTCCTCGGAAGACGGCTGTTGTAGTCTTCGAAAGATGGACTGCCGGTCTTCTTGCACCGTCGTGTTGTTGCAGCAGCAGTTGACGATGACTTGGGTGCAGTGACCTCCGTGAGAGGACTCTTGGCATCCTGGGGCACCTTTTCTATCTTTGCGTTTGTGGAGAATGGCCTCACGTAAGTCAGATAGATCCGGATCGACCATGTTTGTACCCTGGATTTTGGGAGACTTTTGGGAACCTCTCTGTCCACTAGCCACCGGGGACTGGACTCGAGTGGCCTTGTACAACTTCCCATCAGAGGCCCGCATAACATACACGGGACGCTCGGATGGTCAGAGGTCGGATCAACGGATCGAGCTTGCCAAGCTCGTGCTGCCTTAGACTTCTTCAATCTAGCGCGTAAGGACACATAGTAGGAAGAGTCTAAGTGGTGCTGGAGAGAATCAAATATGTCTTCTTGGGAGCATAGGAGATCAGGACCATAGGAGAGGCGGTCGAAGATAGACCCACGTGGATTAAGCGTCATGCGGCTGGAATCAGCAATCCTCATACGGCTGGAACCCCTGGCCACATGAGTGTTCTCCATGCGGCTGGAAATCCTGGCCGCATGAGTGTTCTCCATGCGGTTGGAAATCCTGACCGTATGAGTACTATGCATTTGGCTAGCAGTTTCAGCCGCATGGTCATCATTCATGCGGCTGGCAATCTGGGCTGCATGAATCTTCGCTCTGCGGTTGTTGCCCTTGCTAGGTTTCTTTCTGGGGCCCATAGAATCACTCTTTGCCCCTGTAAGTCCAGCATCGTAGTACTTTCCTCTGCCAGACTTGGGGACAGCAGAGTCTTCTATGGCCTGAAGTGGGACCGCCCGAGAGTTGCCTTCGCCGTCTTGGGTAGCAGAGAGTACTCCATCGAGGACCTGGGGAGGAGCAAATGATTTTGGCCTCCACTCTTTGCGAGCCTTCGTTGTGCGGGTGCGCTTCTGGACCGGGCCAGCACTTCCTTCGAAGAGCATTTATTCGAACGCCTGCTGGTCGAAGCGGACGACCTTCTTCTGTTGTGTGGAGCCAAGTTTGGCTACATCCGACTGCGTCACCAACTCCTCAGCCATGGAGAAGTTTGTCCCCAGCAGAGTTGCCATCGTGTTTGCCATGAAATATAAAAGAGCAGAACAATTATCGGAGGACTGGAGTTTTACTTCACGTTACAAACTCGCTTGTACAAAGAAAGCCTAGGGACGAAAACCTAGGTACAGCAGTCTAAGTACAATTATTTATTTTAGATTCTGGGGGGTGACGATAGAGGCTCGGAAAAGCTACGGTAGCTCTGCTTTACTGCTTGGACGATCGGTATACAGCCTTGGCTCCAGAAGATTGCTAGGCGTTGAAGAAATGCTCTCTTTGCTCTCTCTCTGCTTTTTCTCTCCAAGTATTATGATGCTCTCTCTGATCTCGAAAAAGGGGTCCTTTTTTGCAAGGGAATGGCTCCTTGCTATTTATAAGGAGGGAATGCAATCATTAGGGTTTACAATGATTGTCCCTCGAAGTGGCGGCGGCCTGCTGATTGATCAATCTGGGCCATTTATTTTTAAGCATGGTGAATCGGGGCCATTTAATGTAGATTGGGCCAAATTCTCTCAGTAATTAATGCTGATTGGAATAAATCTCCCTTGTGATGATCTGATGATGTCTGCAAATCTGAATGAATAAGTTTAATTCATTCTCCTGCCACGTGTTCCAGATTATTGGGGTTTGACCCAATTGCTGATTGCAGTCAATCTCGGAAATTGATTGGCTTCATGACACGTGTCTAGGAGCCACTGAAGGGATTAGAGCCGCATGAGGATGGAGCCGCATAAGGATTGAACCGCATAAAACTAGCCACGTGTCAGAGCCGCATGGAGATGATCATTGCGACCCGCATGGGGAGGCCACTGCTTGAGCCGCATAGGGGTGATTCGATCTGGGCCGCATAGGACGACCTCGGCCTGAGCCGCATGGGGAGCCCCTGCTCGAGCCGCATATGACTCTCCACGTGTCTGGGCTACGTGGCATTTTCTGGATCTCGAGGGATTGTGTCAGAGATCTTCTTTGATTTTCTAGGAGTCTGTCATTATGACAGAGTCATAATTGCCTCATTTTGTCAGGCCTATCGCTTTGTCAGAGCGGTCAGCCACCAAAGTAATTAATGCAGTGTAGGGCGAAAGGGAGAGCTGTTTGCAAGCCATGTGTCTTCTGAGCCGCATGGACTGTCTTGAGCCGTATAGTCCCTTGTGCCGCGTGACTCTCTAAGCCGCATGCTCTCTGATCCGCATGGGCTTTGTGAGCCGAATGGGGTTTGCTGGGCGCATGGTTTTTTCTTTATTATTTTCCATGCCTCTACATTGTCGAGGGAAACGACTTCTATAGTTCGTCAAAGAATACCTTGGATAATTAACTCCCTAATTTCCTGCTTGTACAAGCTTACTTGTTTACGACTTTATGGCTACTAATGGCATCAAAGGTAGTACTTTATGATATTAGTGCTAACTAATAAGTCCAAGTATTTTTCTAAGAAATGATGGGTTAACTATATTAAGCAGGACAACTAAACCATTAAGGGTGTTTCTCTGTTACCAACTAGTATCTTAGCAATAAATGGCATATATAGGACAATGCTCTATGTGATTGCTCTATATTGCTGCTACGGTTCTACAGATTGTCTAATCGACCTGCTCCGAGTTATTCTAGCAGGCAATAGGGTTGAGTTGATAAAAACATCAATCTTTGAATCTTGGGTTTTATCTATATTGGCGGAACACGATTCCATAAAAATCAATCTAAACCATTCCTATTAGGTTAGGGTAAACTAGAATGGGCTTTAACTCAAGTGGTTGGGCTAATTTGCTAGTCGGGTTGGTTAAGTAGGTTTCTTAAGCCCGAAAATGCACCTCTTATAACCTTTGTGTATAAGTACACATGGGGCCTCAATTGAGTGGCACACTTGTGGCATGTGCGTACTGGGCTTAGAGTAGATCACAACCATATATTGGGTCGAAAGATTTGAATCAAGGTTGGATCTCTAATTGCAGTCGCGAAGTACATCGGGGTTATAGCAAGGGTTTTAGTTAGTCTTTTTGACAAAGTCATATTATGAATAAGAGGACGTGTTTGTGTGGAACAAGATATGCCTACATGATGGTGGACTCGCCTAGGTCTTACACGTGAAATTTATCGGAAGGTATAGCCAGTCTTGTGCTCCGAATATTAATGTCATGGTATGGGACACCAAATGATCTAAATAGAGAGTGGGAGTTCAAGTGGGACTAATTTATTCTCCTAATGGAAATCAACTTATCCTAATCAATCAGTAATCTAGTAAATCCTAAAATTTAGAAGGAGATCACCACCTATACACTTCGAAGGTTGCCTTCTAAAAATTACACCGGACAAAATTTTATGACTAATGAAGTAGGAACTCGAAGTTGTAATATCACACGTTGACTTTTGATAATATAGAGTAAGGCACGACGGTATAGATAATGGGATACGGTAGTTATGAACCAAATTCGAGGATCATACCCTAATTTCTAATAAATGGAAAAATGATTGCGTACAATAATACACGAGTCGATAAAATAGAATGATCCACTCGTTCATAGTATATGAGAGTTATCGATGGAGATAACAAAAAGGTCTCCACAACGCGGTCATAAATTTCTATTTTTGTTTATTCGGTCAGATTATAGTCATAAGGTTTCTAATGGTGTTGCACGTAGTGCTCCTACATTGTGTTGATAACTAGTGAATCAATATGACTGGGGCATCATGTACATCGTGGTACAACTGGTGAAGGTTTTGTTCTAATGCAAAGTCACGTCTTTAATAATAAAATTTTATACCTAAAATTACACCTACAGAATCCCTAATCTCGGAATGGATGTCTATCACAGTCATTGTAAATGCTTGTCCTTATTTTTGTCTATTCTTTCTATTGCTAAACTGTGGACTTGGTCGAGTAAGGGTTGGTTTAAGGCATAAGGGTTGCTAGTTAAAGCAAGGATCAAGAAAATAATCAGAGACTACAATAATTGGTTCCTTGAGAAAATATAGTCACCTTGGCTGGTGTTTCGACTAAGGGTACGATTCTAATCATTATCAAATTCAAACGACCAGAAGGTCACGATTGTAGTATTAGAGTCGAGGTGAGAACGAGTGACTTAAGGCAAGGTTGTAGTCACAAGGATGGCCGGTGGTAGATACACTTGTTTATACAACTATCATGGCCATGGGAGATACTCTGTATCTATTACTAAATACGAGTGTTCGTCTTCCCAAATCAGTGAAAGACAAAAATAATAAGGGTTCAAGAAAGATGTCATTGAATACAATTACGTGATTCAAAGACGAATGTATTAGAGGAATTGTCAATGCAGTCACAGATGAAAGATCCTAGAAACCTCCATATTTCAAGCCACGTGGGATAATCATATGAAGAGCGAACAAAATGCACTATGGTTGATCAAACCATAATACATTGATTCTAATTAGACAATATGCTTGTGGGCGTCCCCAGTATGCATATGTCCTGAACAAGCTCGATAGGAATATAAGATTATAAAACTAGGCTATAAATAGCAATATTATTTATGATATTGCAAAGTACTAGTACGGGAGATAACGTTTGAAAGCAGTAATAAATAGCTCAAGTTTCACAAGGATTTAAGTCTTATCTGTTGTTCTTGCGTATACAGTCGTCTTACTGGCTCTTGTATCAGGCCGTGGTTGACCAATGCAATATGGGCTACAAAAACTCTATATTTTAGGCAAACATATCTTTGGCATATACTCATTGTCACTAAGTTACACTTTATTAATAGGTTCAAGGACACGGGGTATAGGCAGTGAGCCATATTACCCAACTTATAAATGTCAATTAATAGAGTGATTGAGAAATATAAAATGTGTAACTAGTATGAGTTATCTTCCTAACCTTTCTATCAGGCCCGAAGGAAAAGTTAAGATTTATGGTAGAAAAGATATCAAGCAAGAGGAAGTCAAGGTAGTCAGACGAGACTTCGAGATTAGAATCAATCGAGGAGGTCAAGTATGTAGATAAGATTCTAGACTCTAATTCTATTTGCAGGCTCACATAGTTATAGTAACGTAACCGAAGTGATAAACTAACCTGCATGGGCCCCCACAAAAATATGTAACGCCCCTGTCATAAAATACTTGGGACTAAGTACATGGATATGCCAGCTGCATACATACGAATAATACTCCAATATATGGAAACCTTGTATGTAACCATACGTTGTAAAATACAGTAAACCAAGACAACTAAATCTCATCCACCAAATAAGAGAAAAATAATATAATTCAACTATAAAATTTGTCATTTATACTTGTAGTTGGGCGGAGACAAATCCTCTACCAAATATTTTAAAAGAGAGAAATATACATGGAAAGGATATATAAAAATGATAAGACGAACCAAGGGCAATTATCTTCGAAGGAATGGAGAAGATCACGACCTTGGCTAGAACACCTGCAAAAGTCACAAAGCACACACCTAGAGAATTCACCAGGTCCTCAGAGGGACGTAACAAAATACATAAATAATATGCCATATAACTGAATATATATAGTATGTCATAAATCACATCTAAAGTAAAATAGTCCCAATCGTAACAAGATCCAATATCTCATCATCGAAACCGTGGACTACCCCTACAACCAAACAAGGACAAGGGGTAGTACACTATACCGCGATACGACATTGTCCTAAGCTACTAATGGATCCCACAGGGTACCAGGGACCTCAAAGCGTAACATTCATCGAATGTCAGAGGCCAGCAAGAAATCGGGTATCGGGATCCAGGACCGTATCTCCAGCGGAGATAACCGGCAATAATAAGAAAGTGCATATGTGGCCCATACGTTAAGGAACTGTTCTTCCCACTCAATGCCTAGTAGAGTCACATCCATAACTTTTATATCTCTACTAACTACCAAGTTTGCGAACATGCCTCTATTAGCAGTTAGCCCTAACGCATGCGCACAGGTGATCAGCCATCACGTAAATACCTTTACATGATACTCATCTCATACATACATCGTGGTACAAATGTGTCAAGGTTTAAGATATACTCTACAAATGGTAGTCCCTTACTCTAGGTACATATACAATCAAATGATAATAAGTAAAGTAAAGCTAATATCACTAAGCAGGTAGTAAGGCAGGAACTGTAATAATAGTACAACTACAAAACAGGAAATAACAAATAGTGATATACAAATAACAAAAATACAGACTAAATATAAACAGTAAATATGGCAAGGTATCTTACCTGAGGTTTTTGCAAAAGAGCGATGTCCAATAGCTCGAACCGTCATAATACTGAAGCGATGAAAGCCAAATCCTACATACGTCCTCGGATGCCGAAAAAAATACCCCGAACGTGTTTGGAATAAAAGATATGTCTAGAAAATGTCCGTCCAAAAGCCCAATTCTGGAATAGGGGCAAAATCATAATTTCAGGTCAAAACGATATCCGTCGTTGGATCCGTTTTATACCAAAATGTGTTCCAGTATCTATGGTCTCTAAAGTCGTTAAACTACATGTCTATTGGTCGGATTTGAGGAGACGAACTCAATGTTATGTCCAATATTGGATTCTGATGAGCCGTGCACAAAATTGCCCGTTAGATTGGGTCGCTAGCCCACCAAATAGGCATTCCGATCGACATACTCAGAATCAGAACAACTTGGCATACAGAAATAGAAAAATGATTCAGGCCTGTTGGCGCATGTTTTGTCTCGAACCGACGAACGTGCAGCAAGTTATTAGAGAATTTACAAAAAGGCAGATACGGTAAATTTTGACGGATACGCATCAAATTTGTTGTGCACACGCGACCAATTTTATTTTCGTCGAAGCCCACACGTCCACGAAGTCGATACGTACCTTTCGATGCTTTCGGTTCGCGACCATGTTGCCCGATTTGTTGGACAAACTCCGTATTGAGGTTTTTCGGTATTTTTTTAAAACATATTTTTCTTAAATTTTGAAATAATGTTAAACAGAAAATAAACACCTATAAATTAAACTAAAAAAAAGGGTTTTGATCATGTATTGGTTATTTATAATTCTGTTCAGGTAGATTCCTGAAATTTACTACTTCCTGATCGTAAATCGACCGCAAACATGGATGGTTGGGACAGTCTCTTGCTTCTAAAAATCGAGTTTTTTTCTCGATTATGGAACTTATTTTTTGTAGTGTACAAAGCGAAAAAAAATAATCTACTTGAAGGACATGGGACTTGGTTGGTTGGGAACACATCGTTTGAAACGGTTCACGAAAAGAACGAACAAAGGCGGAGAAATTACATCGTGAAGTTTGGTGATTAACTGTTACTACTGCTGTCATTTTTGCTATTGCTGCTGCTTCCGCTGCGCTTTTGGCCAGCGGTCGGCCATCGTCGCAATGGCGTGCTGTAACACCCATATTCTGAATACGTATTTTGTCAAGCTTGCATGTATTTCAGACCTGTATTTATTTTCTCGGATTTTTGGCATGTACTTGTAATCGGCTAGACTTGCAGATTTTGGTTCTCGTAATTGGGTTTTACCTGGCTTGGTTTTATTTTGTGGAGGAGAATTTGGTTTGGTTTGGTTTAACATGCATTTGGAACACCTTAGCCTACGCTTCACCCTCAATACACCACAACCTCTACCATTAAATCCCACCTAACTTTTCTCTCTCCTCTTTATTTCCATTAACTTCTCCATCTCCTTCTTCTTCCTTCTTCTACACAACTCACCATCACCCATAGGCAAGTGCACCTTGCCACCACATGAGAACCACTTTTTATTTGTCCATTAGCTAGATTAGGCCATGGAGATTAACATTAGAACTTGACATTTTGTGATTTGGAGTTTCTATTATTCTAGATCTAGGTTTTACTATTTTCGAATTTATATGGTTTTGATCTATTTTGGTTGTGTTTTTGGGGATTTTGATGCTTCCATGTGGAAGAGAACTCAATTTTACTCAAGTTAGAACTTTAAAAATCTAGATTTGGCTTTGATTTGACAATGATATGAAAATTTGAATTCTTGGTGTTCTTGGTGTTCTTTTCGGCCTGGAGTAGCAGCCTGCGCTCTTTAGCGCAGTGCTGGACTGCGCATCCTCCTCTCGGCCTGCGCTCTTTAGCGCAGCGCCGACCGCGCAGCTTTCCCCATGGTGAACTGCGCTCAACCCTAGCGCGCAGTCTGCTCCTGCACAGTCTGCTCCTGTGCAGTCTGCTCCTGTGCAGTCTGCTCATGCACCACCTATGCCCCTGTACAGCTCACCCATACGCAGTTGGCTCCCCGTGCACTTGACTCATACGCACTTGGCCCATGCGCCATTTGCCCCTGCGCCCTGTGCCCCCTGCGCACTTGGCACCCTGCGTAGCTGACACCCTGCACAATCCAACCCCTGACCTCTTGCGCAAACCATTGGCTCTTGGAGTTTTGGTTTTATTTCTCTAAGCTTGGCTCTTCTATACCATTTTATATCCTTACGCCTTTTGTCATGAACTTGATTTTACTTAATATGCTTGGAATGACTATTGTACATGGCTTGGTATGACAAGGAACTAGCATAACACGACAGTGACCCGTAGCGGTGCACTCCTGACATGACCCACCTGATATGATAGTGGCCCGTCGTGGCGCACTCCTGACAAGTACCCTGACATGATTTATCTTGATGCTGTTGCGACGGCTAACTTGACTCGTATAATCAACTTGACATCGTGGGTGTTCCTGCTTTCTTGCTTGTGCAATCTACTTGTCTGGTCTTGTATCATGTCTAGTACATGACTTCCTGGTTTCCCACAGTCAGGGATTCGCACTGAACATGGATTAGGCTAATGACTAGATCTAACTATAGTTTATGGAGAATTTCCAGTCACGGGTAATCTTGTTATCTGGGCGCTCTTAATTGGACTTGTAGCTTGCCGACGAGTAGAGCACATTTCTAGCGCACTGTCATGTGTTGCACCCTCTAAGTCACCTAAGGGTATATCGTCTCCGGGGCGATGTACCCTACCATACTCTCAACCCGCGGAAGGATAACTGGATGGTCTGCAGGGCTTGGGACTGGGAAATTCTCATTGCATCTTGTTAGTAATTAAGGCTTGTGATAACCCTAGTTAGTTAAGTAGTAAGCCGTAGTAATTGCTTGGCCGCTTGTGAATGGATGGAGTCCAGCCTTGTCTAAGTCTTGTCTAGCACCAGTACCTGACTACTCTTGTACATGCTTGTTTTACTTATCTTTAACAATAAATGGGTAGAGACAGAGTGCTGTTCAGGCGAATGGTTACAACCTCGGTCCTTGTCTGGTTTAAGGGTTGTAACCTGGCTCCCGGAATGGTCCCACGTTACTAGTCGTTTATTGTCCTGTTGTACTCTTTATTACTTGTACTTTTCTTCCATTTTCTTATGTTCTGATATGCTGGCTTTTGTTCTTATTTTGTGGCCTCCTTGTGGCACTTGCTCTTTCTGGGGTTTGACCCAGCTGGTTTTGTGTGGCCAGATTTTGGAACAGCTCCCGAGGATCTATCGAACCTCTAGCCCGATGGTGGCGACTAGAAGGAACCCGGGCTACGAGTGGGTTTTCTATTTTGTTTCGCTCACTCTATTGTAAATTATTCTTTTGAGGCATTTAGACGACGAGCACTTGTTAGCTCGATGCACATTTACTTACTGTCTGCCTACGGGCTGTAAACATGATTAACAAATCCTAGGGTTGATCATGTATGACTTAACTCTTGCTAGTCCTTATATTTTGTACGACTAGCTTCATGATCAGTTGATATGTAATATTTGGGATGCCTTTTACTGTATATTTGGTGATCTAACATCTTGTAACTATATTACTTGTTTGAGATTGAGACAATAGGCTTGACCTTAAGAGACCATTGGCATGTAGTAAACCCTCATATCTAGACAGCCGTGACCGTATAGCGAGATAGATTTCATTTCAATATACGTAGCGGGCTATGTTCGCCCCCGCTCTCCAGTATTCTGGTTCTGGGTGTGACATGGTTTAAGTGGTGGCCCATGCAGGTCTTGTCAATCAAGAAATGTGAGGGTTTACCGAATAGATGTCTCAATCAGTACTCGTCCTTGATCTCCGTTCATATCCTCTGAATCCCTGAGAATCTTGACCTGATCACATGCTTGTATCGTTGATCTGTCCTGGTCCTTCCTTATTGTTTTTCCTGTGTCATCTTCTTCAGCGGCACTGCACCTGACCCCGCCGGTCAGCAAGGAGGAGCACCTCCCGTGGACCAGCAACAACCTAGAGATCAAGCCCAGCATTCCGGAGTTGTCTCCCGAGTTATACCTTCTGGAGGGGAGCCCCCAGTTCAGCCTGTTCAGCCTGCCGAGCCGGATGATGGCACCTTGGTAGGTCTCATTAGAGCCTTGATAACTTCTCAAGATCGCAGAGGAGACGCCTTGCACCAGACTGTGGCAGATGCTTTGACCAGAGGCGATCATCTAGGGAACAGCGTGGCCAACAGCTTCAAGCGCCTGAACCCTCTATTCTTCGACGGCAGCGAGGATGCGATTGCCGCGGATGCTTGGCTTCAGGATACTGAGGTGATTCTGGAAGCAGCTAGAACACCTGAGAATGAGAAGGTGGCGGTGGTACGTCTGCAGTTGTTGGACTTAGCTCGCAGTTGGTGGGCAGCGCAAGCCATGGGATTAGTGGCACCCATTGCTTGGGCAGTGTTTAGAGAGAGGTTCCAGACGAAGTATTTCGATGTTGTGGCTCAGTACGACCTACAGACCAGATTTACCAACTTGAAGCAAGGAGGCAGAACAGTCGATAGTTATGCATCTGAGTTTTTTAGGCTCAGTAGGTTTGCCCCCACCTTGGTGGCGACCGAGTTTGATAGGGCCTAGCGGTTCCAGCAGAGACTGCATTTGGAGATCTTGTTGGCAGTCGAGCAGTTCGAGCACCAGACGTTCGATGCAGTATTGAGGGCAGCTAGAAGGCATGAGTACACCTTCCAGCGGATCGTGGATAGGACCGGAGGCAGGAAGCGGTCCCATAGCCAGATGCAGCAATCATCAGCTCCAGCCCTGGCAGCTAGAAGTTTGACCATTGGAAACCCGAGGCGGGCGGCCTCAGTGACGCCGGTTCAGCATTCGACCCCGACGTACCCGCAGCAGCAGAAGTAGAAGCAGACTTTCGTAATGGGATGTTCACATTGCGGAAAGCCAGGCCATGTAGTGGCAGATTGTCGTAGGGCGTAAGGATTGTGCCTAGCTTGTGGAGCTGCAGATCACAAGATAGGAGCCTGCCCGAATAGGGGTAGTTCTTCCTCTTCCAACCTAACCAGTCCATCGGTTAGGGGACCAACACCCATGCAGCAGCAGCAGTACCCGAGGCCATTGTTGCCTCAGGCCCAGGCATTCCAGCAGCAGTGTGCCCAGGCTTCCGTGCAGAGCAGGCTGAGAGGTTTCCAGCAGAGGGGACCCACAGCTAGAGGTCAGGCCATGATGATGGCTATAGAAGAAGAAGTTGCACCAGGTGAGGTAGTGGCAGGTACTATTCTCGTCAACTCCTTTCCAGCTTCAGTATTATTTGATTCTAGTGCATCGTATTCATTCATGTCTGCACGATTCGCGACACGGATAGGATTGGAGCCCGAGTCATTATCAGTGAGGCTCAATATACTTACTGGTAATGGTCTTGTGGGAGTAGATCGATTGTTTTCCTCGTGTCGGATCGTAGTTAGCGGTAGAGAGTTCTCCGCTAGATTCATAGAATTCCCTATGGCAGACTATGATGTAGTCCTAGGCATGGATTGGTTGAGGAACCAGTATGCTAGGATAGACTGCCTTGTTGGCAGAGTTGTTTTCAGCATTCCAGGAGAGCCAGAGTTTTTATTTTCCAGAGACACGGTGGAGCCATCTTCTCCAGTGTTGCGGATGGCAGTAGCAGCAGTGCAGTTACCCCGGATAGTTGAAGAGTTTCTAGATGTCTTTCCAGAGGAGCTTCCTGGAATGCCGCCAGAGCGAGAGATCGAGTTCACTATAGACTTAATCCCTGGGACAGCACCAGTATCAGAGAGGGTCTACAGAATGGCGCCTTCAGAGTTGGAGATCTTATACAAGATGATTGAAGAACTCAGGACCAAGGGATTCATTCGTGCAAGTGGATCGCCTTGGGGAGCCCCGATGCTTCTTGTGAAAAAGAAGGATGGTACGTCCAGGTTATGTGTAGATTATCGTACCTTGAACTCAGTGACAATCAAGAACAGATACCCTCTTCCGAGGATAGATGACTTGTTTGATCAACTCAAAGGGGCTTCAGTATTATCGAAGATAGACTTGCGGTCAGGATACCACCAGATCAGAGTCATAGAGCAGGACATCCCGAAGACAGCGTTTAGATCGAGATATGGGCATTGGGAGTTCCTTGTTATGCCCTTTGGAGCAACCAATGCGCCAGCTGTATTCATGAACCTCATGAATCATATTTTTTTGCCTTACCTGGATCAGTTCATGATCGTGTTCCTAGATGATATCTTGGTCTACAGCAAGAGCGAAGCTGAGCATGAGTAGCATCTCAGAATCGTCCTTCAGACGCTTAGAGAGCATCAATTGTACGCCAAGTTCAGTAAATGCGAGTTCTGGCTCGATCGTATTTCGTACTTGGGTCACATCATTACTCGAGGAGGAGTGGAAGTGGATCCCCAGAAGATTGTGGCTATCGAGTCATGGCCAGCACCCAGCTCAGTGGCAGAGGTTCGCAGCTTCCTTGGATTGGCCGGCTACTACCGGCGATTCATTTCAGATTTTACAAGAATTTCAGCACCGATGATCCAGTTGACCCGCAAGGATGTGTCGTTTGTTTGGACAGCAGAGTGTCAGGAATCATTCGAGAAGTTGAAGCGAGGTTTAATAACGGCTCCCATTCTCACGCTTCCAGATGGGACCGGAGGATTCACAGTTTATTGCGACGCTTCAGGCAGAGGATTGGGGTGTGTCTTTATGCAGCATAGGAAGGTAATATCTTATGCATCACGCCAACTTCGTGACCATGAGAAGAGTTACCCGACCCACGACTTGGAGCTAGCAGCAGTAGTGTTTGCACTTAAGTTGTGGAGGCACTACTTGTACGGAGATAGAGTGAAGATATTTACTGATCACAAGAGCCTGAAGTATGTTTTCACCCAGAAGGACCTTAATATACGGCAGAGAAGATGGCTTGAGCTATTGGTGGACTACAATGTGGATTTGCAGTATCACCCAGGGAAGGCCAACGTTGTAGCAGATGCGTTGAGCCGGAGAGCCGGAGTTTATTTCCTAACAGCGCAACCAGAGTTATTGGCAGATTTTCAGAAGATGGGAATTGAAGTGGTTCTTCCTACCAATGCGGCATTGATGGCCAGTCTACAGGTTCAGTCCAGCATAGTTGAGAGGATCCGGATGGCGCAATCTACAGATTCCAAGCTTCATCAGCTCAGAGCAGAGTATGAGGCAGGAAGAAGGCCAGAGTTGTGCATTCATGAAGATGGTACACTTTGACACGGCTCTCGTCTTTGTGTACCCAGTGGAGATATCAGACAGGAAGTCATGGCAGAAGCTCACAGTTCGCAGTATTCTATTCATCCCGGTGGCACGAAGATGTACCGTGATATCCGTCAGCACTTCTGGTGGAATGGCATGAAGAGGGAGATAGCCCGGTTTGTCTCTCGGTGTTTGGTTTGCCAGCAGGTTAAAGCTGAACATCAGAGGCCCGCTGGACTTCTTCAATCCTTGCCGATTCCAGAATGGAAGTGGGAGCATGTGACCATGGATTTTGTGACTGGATTGCCTAGATCCCCCGCTGGTCGAGATGCTATTTGGGTTATAGTTGACCGGCTCACGAAGGTGGCTCATTTTCTTCCATTTAGAGTTGGACAGTCAACGGCTCAGTTGGCAGAGATGTACCTCAGGCAGATTGTCAGGCTTTACGGTGTGCCCGTCATTATCACCTCGGACCGAGATTCAAGGTTTACATCACACTTTTGGCGTAGCTTGCAAGAGAGTTTGGGAACTCGTCTCCAGTTCAGTTCGGCATATCATCCGCAGACAGATGGCCAGTCAGAGCACACTATCCAGACTCTTGAAGACATATTGAGGTCTTGTACGCTCGACTTTGGTGGTTCGTGGGAAGATCACCTACATCTTGTAGAATTTTCGTACATCAATAGTTTCCAGGCCAGTATCCAGATGGCTCCGTTCGAGGCTCTGTATGGTAGAAAGTGCAGATCCCCGCTAGCATGGGATGATGTCGGAGAGAGGCAGATGCTTGGTCCAGAAATGATTGCCCAGACAGTTGAAGTAGTCAGAAGGGTCAGAGAACGTCTTCGAGTTGCCCAAGATCGCCAGCGGCATTGGGCCGATGCTCATCGGCGACCCCTAGAGTTTGCTATCGGCGACCATGTATTCCTTAGGATCTCGCCTAACCGCGGCGTCATTCGCTTTGGCGTGCAGGAAAAGCTTAGTCCTAGGTATATAGGGCCGTTCGATATCCTGGAGTGAGTAGGAGATGTATCCTATCGTCTTGCTCTTCCGCCGTCACTAAGTGAGGTGCATGATATATTCCATGTGTCCCAATTACGACGGTATATCCCGGACCCGAGCCATATCCTAGACCATTCAGAATTGGTTGTTGGTACCAACCTTTCGTACGAGGAGAGGCCCGTGTCTATATTGGACCGGAGAGAGAAGATACTCAAGAACATGACTATTAGTTTAGTCCGTGTTGCTTGGGGTCATCACTCTCTAGGTGAGTCAATGTGGGAGCGTGAGGATGATATCCGATCGCGATATCCCTACCTGTTTGACTCATAAGGTATAATGTCTTCCTTATGCCTTATGTTTTCCATCCCTTGCTTGCATGTATGATTGTCTGATTGCTTGCCTGGTTATAGCTTGACTGTGATTAATATAGCTTGTTGTCGTCTCTCTAGCCTCTTAATTAAATTCCGAGGACAAAATTCTTTTAAGGTGGGTAGAGTTGTAACACCCATATTCTGAATATGTATTTTGTCAAGCTTGCGTGTATTTCAGACCTGTATTTATTTTCTAGGATTTTTGGCATGTACTTGTAATCGGCTTGACTTGCAGATTTTGGTTCTCGTAATTAGGTTTTACCTGGCTTGGTTTTATTTTGTGGAGGAGAATTTGGTTTGGTTTGGTTTAACATGTATTTGGAACACCTTAGCCTATGCTTCACCCTCAACACACCACAACCTCCACCATTAAATCCCACCTAACTTTTCTCTCTCCTTTTTATTTCCATTAACTTCTCCATCTCCTTCTTCTTCCTTCCTCTACACAACTCACCATCACCCATAGGCAAGTGCACCTTGCCACCACATGAGAACCACTTTTTATTTGTCCATTAGCTAGATTAGGCCATAGAGATTAACATTAGAACTTAACATTTTGTAAATTGGAGTTTCCATTGTTCTAGATCTAGGTTTTAACTATTTTTGGATTTACATGGTTTTGATCTATTTTGGTTGTGTTTTTGGGGATTTTGATGCTTCCATGTGGAAGAGAACTCAATTTTACTCAAGTTAGAACTTTGAAAATCTAGATTTGGCTTTGATTTGACAAAGATATAAAAATTTGAATTCTTGGTGTTCTTCTCGGCCTGGAGTAGCAGCCTGCGCTCTTTAGCGCAGAGCTGGACTGCGCATCCTCCTCTCGGCCTGCGCTCTTTAGCGCAGCGCCGACCGCGCAGCTTGCCCCATGGTGAACTGCGCTCAACCCCAGTGCGCAGTCTGCTCCTGCGCAGTCTGCTCCTGCGGAGTCTGCTCTTGCGCAGTCTGCTCCTGCGCAGTCTGCTCATGTGCCACCTATGCCCCTACGCAGCTCACCCCTGCGCAGTTGGCTCCCCGTGCACTTGACTCTTGCGCACTTGGCCCATGCGCCATCTACCCCTGCGCCCTGTGCCCCCTGCGCACTTGGCACCTTGCGCAGCTGACACCCTGCGCAATCCAACCCCTATCCTCTTGTGCAAACCATTGGCTCTTGGAGTTTTGGTTTTATTTCTCTAAGCTTGGCTCTTCTATACCATTTTATATCCTTACGCCTTTTGTCATGAACTTGATTTTACTTAATATGCTTGGAATGACTATTGTACATGGCTTGGTATGACAAGGAACTAGCATAACACGACAGTGACCCGTAGCGGTGCACTCCTGACATGACCCACCTGACATGATAGTGGCCCGTCGTGGCGCACTCCTGACAAGTATCCTGACATAATTTATCTTGATGCTGTTGCGACGACTAACTTGACTCGTATAATCAACTTGACACCGTGGGTGTTCCTGCTTGCTTGCTTGTGCAATCCACTTGTCTGGTCTTGCATCATGTCTAGTACGTGACTTCCTGGTTTCCCACGGTCAGGGATTCGCACTGAACATGGATTAGGCTAATGACTAGATCTAACTATAGTTCATGGAGAATTTCCAGTTACGGGCAATCTTGTTATCTGGGCGCTCTTAATTGGACTTGTAGCTTACCGACGAGTAGAGCACATTTCCAGCGCACTGTCATGTGTTGCACCCTCTAAGTCACCTAAGGGTATATCGTTTCCGGGGCGATGTACCCAACCATACTCTCAACCCGCGGAAGGATAACTGGATGGTCTGCAGGGCTTGGGTCTGGGAAATTCTTATTGCATCTTGTTAGTAATTAAGGCTTATGATAACCCTAGTTAGTTAAGTAGTAAGCCGTAGTAATTGCTTGGCCGCTTGTGAATGGATGGAGTCCAGCCTTGTCTAAGTCTTGTCTAGCACCAGTACCTGACTACTCTTGTACATGCATGTTTTACTTATCTCTAACAAAAAATGGGTAGAGACAGAGTGCTGTTCAGGCGAATGGTTACAACCTCGGTCCTTGTCTGGTTTAAGGGTTGTAACCTGGCTCCCGGAATGGTCCCACGTTACTAGTCGTTTATTGTCCTGTTGTACTCTTTATTACTTGTACTTTTCTTCCATTTTCTTATGTTCTGATATGCTGGCTTTTGTTCTTATTTTGTGGCCTCTTTGTGGCACTTGCTCTTTCTGGGGTTTGACCCAGCTAGTTTTGTGTGGGCAGATTTCGGAGCAGCTCCCGAGGATCTACCGAACCTCCAGCCCGATGGTGGCGACTAGAAGGAACCCGGGCTACGAGTGGGTTTTCTATTTTGTTTCGCTCACTCTATTGTAAATTATTCTTTTGAGGCGTTTAGCCGACGAGCACTTGTTAGCTCGATGCACATTTACTTACTGTCTGCCTACGGGCTGTAAACATGATTAACAAATCCTAGGGTTGATCATGTATGACTTAACTATTGCTAGTCCTTGCATTTTGTACGACTAGCTTCATGATCAGCTGATATGTAATATTTGGGACGTCTTTTACTGTATATTTGGTAATCTAACATCTTGTAACTATATTACTTGTTTGAGATTGAGACAATAGGCTTGACCTTAAGAGACCATTGGCTTGTAGTAAACCCTCATATCTAAACAGCCGTGACCGTATAGCGAGATGGATTTCATTTCAATATACGTAGCTGGCTATGTTCGCCCCCGCTCTCCAGTATTCTGGTTCTAGGGCGTGACACGTGCGCTCGCGCAAGGCCAGTGGGCGCGGCTTCCATGGCAGCTAGATTTGGAGTTAGGGTTTCAGTTTCGGAAGATGAATCCCTCTCGACATATAGCTATATACGTGCAGTTTCGGGTTCAAGTCTCGGGTGGGGCTGTGCTTTTGCTCGGATTTGGGTTTGCAAGTCTACTGTTCCCTTACGGGAACAATAGCACTTGTTATTCTTTTTTTTCCTTTAACCAACATATACAATATATATATATATATATATATATATATATATATATATATATATATATATATATATATATATATATATATATATATATATATATATACTCAAAAACTATTTTAAATAAATTAAAAAAAGCTATATATATAATAAATTATTTGTATATACAATAGTAAAATATTTATATTTATGGGTATATATTTTCAATATATACCTTGATCTTAAAAAATATAAACTAAAACATTTTCTAATAAATTATTTTATAGACTCTACAATAGAGCTCAACTAACATAGATGTCTTTAATATACTCATATATATATATATATATATATATATATATATATATATATATATATATATATATATATATATATATATCTTATACAAAACACAAAGGTTTTTGAATCCTAGGGCTGACTGTGCCAAGATAAAGAGTGGTTGGGATTTAATCTTGGTGAATCAACGGTTGTGGGGTTTTATGGGAAAGAGCATTATTGGGAGTGGGGTTTTATGGGGAAGAACATTATTGGGAGTGGGGTTTTATGGGAAATCCAAAGATGGGGATTTAATATTTTGATGGTTGGGATTTAATATTTTGATGGGGGCCTCATAATGGTTGTGGATGAGCATTATTGAGAGTGGGGTTTTATGGGAAATCCAAAGAAAATTTACATCCAGCAGGGGTTGGGATTTAATATTTTGATGGGGGCCTCAAAATTATTATTGTTCGTTTAAAATTGGGGGTCCAAGATTTTGAGGGGGAATACCTTAAATGAACCATGCCCTATGGGCACGGGTTATGACTAGTATATATATATATATGTATTATATATATATATATATATATATTGAGTTGGTAAAAATATTTAGCACAAAAATAAAAACTAGTGAATATATATTTAACTCTATCTTTAACTTCATAATTAATCTAATAAAATACTAAAAGATGGAAAAAATACAGTATAAATTTTTAGGGGGTTTACATTATACCTCGCCAATTTCAACTCCCGAAGCCTCCGAATTTGATAAAGAAGAGCGATATAACTCTTCTGTTTTTGTTTCATGGGATTCTGATACCAGTGTAGGTCATATCCATTGCGTAATACTATCTTCTAATATGGTGTCTGCTGAATTCTCAAAAGACAATGATAACTTTACTGAAATGATCGAAGCAGATCCGTGGGCACAAAGGATGGACACTCAATAGGAACTTTGCTTTGAGCAACGAGAACCCCTACTGAAGATCAATTAATTCAGATTGATATTGGTGATGAAGGCTCGCCAAGACCTATCTACATTAACGAGAGTCTCACAAAAGCGGATAAACAAGAATTCATTCAGCTTATTCAAGAATATATTGATGTGTTCGTCTGGAATTATGAGGATATGCCAAGACTGAATCCTCAGATTGCTACACACAGGCTCAACATCTTGCCCAATGCAAAGCCAGTCAACCAACAACAACGTCGATTCAAACCAGATATGATGGATGCCATAAAAACTGAAGCCCAGAAACTTATCTTTTGTGGTTTTGACAGAGAAAAACAACATCCTGATTGGATCATGAATGTTGTCCCAGTTATAAAAAAAGGGGGAAGGTCACAGTCTGCATTGACTTTAGAGATCTCAACGATACTTGTCCCAAGGATGAGTTTCCTCTTCCAATCACTGATGTTATAATCGATAATACTTGCGAATTTGAATGAATATCTTTTATGGATGGATTCTCAGGATATAATCAAATCAAGATGCATCCAAAAGATAAAAAACATACATCTTTTTGCACTACTCTCGGAGTCTACTGTTACACTGTCATGCCGTTTGGTCTTAAAAATGCAGGTGCAACTTATTAGCGGGCTATAAGTACTATCTTTCGTGATCATTTGCGAAAGATAGTTGAATGCTATGTAGATGATATTGTTGTCAATAGTCGTCTAAAAGAAGTCAACATCCAAGGCTTGAGAACAATATTAGATCTAATACACCAACATCAACTCAAGATGAATCCCACCAAGTCATTCCTGGGAGTCTCTAGTTGCAAATTTTTCAGATTTGTTATTATAGCTAAAGGTATACACGTTGACCCTGAAAAAATTAAAGCCATTCAAGAGATGCATCCTCTACGCAACCTAAATGAGCTACGAGGATTTCGGGGACGGCTTGGTACATTAGAAGTTGCATCTCAAATCTCTCTAGACGTTGTAGACCGTTCACTTAACTCATAAAGAAAGGTGTGTATTTTATTTGGACTGAAGACTGCCAACAAGTATTTGAAGCTATAAAACGGTACTTGATGAACCCTCCATTTCTAGTATCTCCAGTTTCAGGAATACCTTTCCTGATGTGTGTTCGAGTAATAGATTATTCATTGGGTGCCTTGCTAGCTCAGAAGAACAAAGTAGGTCATGAGTAATCTATCTATTATCCAGGCGCACAATGATCAGGGCTAAACATCAATACAGCCTAGTGGAAAAAGTTTGTCTAGCTTTGTTGTTTGCTGTTCAGAAAACTAGACATTATATCACAGGCCAGACTATTCATGTTATCTCTAGAGTTAACCCTCTCCGGGTCTTGATGAAGAAGCCCAGTATACTCAATTACAGGCTTGCTACATGTGGCATATTATTAGCACAATATGATATGGTTTATGTTCCTCAAAAGTGTGTTAAGGGTCAAGCCCTTACTGACTTTCTGGCAGCTCATCCAATTCCCGAAACGTCTAAACTCTATGACAAGATTCCAGATGAAACTTTGGAATCCAATATGATTTCAGAAAAAATTCTTGCTTGGCGTCTACTCTTTGACGATGCATCAAGAATAGGACCAAAAGGTGCCATTATCGCTGGAGTTGGAATCTTCCTCGTATCGCTAGAAGGATTAGCTATTCAAAGAGCTTATTCTTTAGATGAGTCGTGTTCTAATAACGTGGCTGAATATGATGCTCTTCTCATTGGTCTCCAATTGGCTAAATAATTGGATATTGAATATCTTAAAGTATATGGAGACTCTAAACTAATCGTCAATCAGGTTTGAGGCACGTATGAAGTTCGGCACCAGGATCTCGTCCCATATCATGAAATGACAAGCAGCCCTGACACGTGGCTAGTCTTATACGGCTCAATCCTCATGCGGCTCTAATCCCCTTAGGGGCTCCCAGGACACGTGTCATAAAGCCAATCAATTTTCCAGATTCACTATAATCAAAGATTGGGTCAAATCCCAATAATTTGGGACACATAGCAGGAGAATGAATTAAACATATTCATTCAGATTCGCAGACATCAGCAGATTATCATAAGGGAGATTTATTCCAATCAGCATTAATTACTGAGAGGATTTGGCCCAATCTACATTAAATGGCCCAGATTTATCACACTCAAAAATAATGGCCCAGATTGATCAATCAACAGGCCGCCGCCACTTTAAGGGACAATCATTGTAAACCCTAATGATTGTATTTCCTTTTTATAAATAGCAAGGTGCCATTCCCTTGCAAGAGGACCCTTTTTTCGAGATCAGAGAGCACCAGAATACTTGGAGAGAAAAAGCAGAAAGAGAGCAAAGAGAGCATTTCTTCAACGCCAAGCAATCTTCTGGAGGCAAGGCTGCATACCGATCGTCCAAGGAGTAAGGCAGAGCTGCCGTTGCTTTCCCGAGCCTCTATCGTCACCCTCCAGAATCTAAAATAAACAATTGTACTTAGATTGCTGTACCTAGGTTTTCGTTCCTAGGCTTTCTTTGTATAAGCGAGTTTGTAACGTGAAGTAAAAGTCCAGTCCTCCGATAATTGTTCTGCTCTTTTATATTTCGTAGCAAACACGATGGCGACTCTGTTGGAGGCAAACTTCTCCACGACTGAGGAGTTGGTGACACAATCGGATACAACCAAACATGGCTCCATGCAACAGAAGATGGTCGTCCGCTTCGACCAACAGGCGTTTGAAGAAATGCTCTTTAAAGGAAATGCTGGCCCGACCAGAAGCGAACCCGCGCAAAGAATGCTCGCTAAGAGTGGAGGCCAAAATCATTTGCTCCTCCACAAGCTCTGGACGGGGTACTCTCGGCTACCCGAGACGGCGAAGGCGATTCTCATACGGCCCCACTTCGAGCCGTAGAGCACTTTGCTATCCCCAAGTCCGGCAGAGGAAAGCACTACGATGCTGGACTTGCAGGGGCAAAGAGTGACTCTATGCGCCCCAAGAAGAAGCCGAACACTCCTGTGGCCAAATCAGCCAACCACATGCAGGAGGCTCATGCGGATGAATCTGTCGGCCGTATGAAGAAAGTCTATACGGACAGATCATCCAGCCGCATGAAGAAAACTCATGCGGCTGAGACTCTCAGCCGCATGAAGAAAGCCTATGCGGCTACGTCTGCCAGCCGCATGAAGATTACTGATGACAGCCGTATGACACCCACTACACTTGGCTCTGTCTTCGATCGCCTCTCCTATGGTCCTGATCTCTTGTGCTCCCAAGAAGACATGTCTGACACTCTCCAGCATCACTTAGACTCTTCCTACTATGTGCCCTTACGCACTAGAGTGAAGAAGTCTAAGGCAGCACGAACTTGGCAAGTTCGGTCTGCTGATCCGATCTCTGACCATCCGAGTGTCCCACATACTGTTATGCGGGCCTCAAATAGGAGGTTGTACAAAACCACTCGAGTCCAGCCCCCGGCGGCAAACGGACGGAGAGGTTTCCAAGAGTCTTCCAAAATCCAGAGAGCAAACATGGTCGATCCAGACCCATCTGACTTGCGTGAGGCCATCCTCCACAAACGCAAGGAAAGAGAAGACACATCGGGGTGCAAAGAGCCCTCCCACGGATGTTACTGCACCCAAGTCATCGTCAACTGCTGCTACAATAACACGACGGTGCGAGAAGACCGGCAGTCCATCTTTCAAAGACTGCAACAGCCGTCTTCCGAGGACGAGGCACTTCCCGTCGTCTCCTGCAACTCTGCTCAGAAAGTCCCCGCTGATGGAAGAGGGAAGAAGACAAATGTTCCCAGCCCAAAGATTTCAACCACTGCGACTAAAAGACTGTTGTCTAAGCGGGTGCCTACCACCAGAGTTTTTCAAGGTACTCGTTCTAAGACGAAATCTGCTATAGTGGAAGATTCGTCGTTCACAACACAGGGGGTTGTTGGGACTGGGGGTAGCACTCCTCCTAACTTCCACAACAATCCGATGTTCCAAGAAGATGAGTCAGGGGAGGCAACTCTCCCATCAGATGCAGCAAACCCCGACGTCCCCGAGGACGTCCACAACTCCCAAGACGAGGCGAACTCGGAGACTGGGGGTACTGCTCCTTCCGAGTCTGAACCAGAAGATAACATACCCACATACCCCGATGACTTCTCATTATAGGGGTATGATTCGGAGGGTCCTTCCTCCACCGCTCCGTCCATCTTCCCTCATGTAAAGACGGTATTCATGACAAATAGCAGCCAAGATGGTTCCAGTGATCGCCAACGCATCGACAATCTCGAAGCCATATTGTTTGCCTTGGTCAAATTTGTGGACGAGATCAAAGCGGCCCTTCCAGTTCTGCAAGGAGGGACGCCTGGCCAAACAAGCGCGGGTCCCGCGGTCAATCTGGACTTGAATTCAGCAGCACCGAACCCGGGCAACAATCCTCTTAAAATAACGGCCCCCACCGCCGTAGATGAGGCCCGCGAAGCAAGAAGAGAGGTCCAGGAGCTCCGAGCCATGTTTCACGCTCGAGAAAACTATCAAGACCTCAGAATACGGCACCCGTACCCTGCCGCCTGGAGGGACGTTCCATTCCCACCAAGATATAAGCCGTTCAATATCAATCCCTATGATGGCAAGACCTCAGCAAGTCGGTACATCACTTACTTCGAGGTCACCACCGACCATCTGCTCCATGACGATGCCATCCTCATACGATTATTCATCAGGACATTGGAAGGGGTCGCCTTCGTCTGGTACCACAACCGGCCAGACCACTGCATCCACTCCTTTGCTGGCTTCAAGCGCATGTTCTTGGAGTGAATCTACGAAGTAGGGCAGGATATCACAATGTCCACCCTCATGGACGTCCTCCAAGGGGAGAAAGAGCTGACAAGAAACTATATCGAGCGGTTTTGCCAAACCGCAATAAAGCTGCCATCTGGAAATTCAGATTCCTCCTTGATTGAAATTTGCCAAAAGAGATTACTCCCAACAATCAGTCTCTGGATGGGCGAAAGTCAATTCGAGGACTGGAAGACGTTCATCATCAGTGCCACAAGCGCCGAAGAACGATTGAAGAAGGCTCGCCAATTGGGATTGCACATCTCGGACGGAGAGAACAAGGGCATGCGTCCTAACAACGACAATGGGGGTAGCCCCTCCAACAATTGGGACAGCAGGGATAAGCAGGCTATGTTGGCCGACACAGCACAGAAACCTGAGCCAAAGCCGGTAGACAAACAATGGCCGTAAATCACTTACTCCTTCGAAGACAGTCACGTCAAGCCCATCTTGGACATGCTCATACAAGGAGACAGAATTTAGCTTCTTCCACCAAGACAGGAACTGTGGCAGGCGGACATGGAGAACCCAAAGTACTGCCATTACCATCGCTACGTCCACCATGCCACACACGACTGCTACCAACTAAAACGGTACATCCAAAATCTCATCGATTCGAACGCTCTGGCCATCGATTTCGAAGAGGTAACAGTCGCAGCCAATATGGTGTCAGTACAATTCGGCAACTTTCCTCCAACGGAAACTCAAGACGGCGTGGTCCCCATCCCTTTGGCGACAATGGAGATTGCTAATCTTCCACCTCCCCGAGATCAGGCTGCTGGTCTAGTGCCCCTCATCACATCACGAGGGGAGGTCATGTGGGTCCATCCAGACTTATTATCGGAAGTGACTCGGCCCATATTATCTTCCATCTGCAAGAAAAAGAATGGAAAAGTCAGGTCCTACCACACAATCTCGGCAGATGTCGAAGAAACTACAGCCGTAGTCACGCGGTCTGGGGCACAATCCCAACCCGTGGCTGACAACCCGGTTGAATATCATCAGCCCGCTACAACTGACGCTCCGGGACCGGCTCAGCCTCCGACGACCGACAAGCCTAGGCCGAAGGAGACTCGCTTTGACAAATCCCTCCGAAAGGAGACACCACAAGGGCTGGAGAAGCCCTACAACTTCGACATCTTAGCATAATTGGCCAACACACCGGCCAAGTTGTCATTATACGAGCTTCTGAGACTTTTAAAGGATGTTCGAACGGCTTTGACCGATGCACTCCAAAATGTCGACGCATACCTGGCTCAGGTCAACCTAACGGGAGAGAATCCGCCTGCAGATCTCCAAGACAGTGCCTGTACGGGAGCGATGCCCAATATTGTCTTCACTCTACAGGACATGCTCATCAAAACCAACCTGCACGATCGCCCGTTATACTACACTGGGTACATCGGCGACGTAAAAGTGGATCAGATGCACATTGATCCTGGCTCTTCCATAAGCATTATCACGAAGGGTCTGCTACATCATCTCCGCATCCAAATGCATCGCCTGAGGCCTACAAGCACCGCCATCAGCGGTTTCAATTCGGGCAGGAGCTACTAGATTGGGAAGATTCGTCTGAAGTGTCAAATTGGCGATCTCCAATCAGAAGTCACCTGCTACGTCATAGATGCAGACACTTCTTACAACATCCTTTTGGGGCGCTCGTGGATATACGATTATATGATCGTGCCTTCTACGCTGCACCAGTGCTTCAAATATATCGACAAACACGGCTTCGTGACGACAGAATTTGCTGATATCGATCCCTTCAAAGGGGTCGAATCCTACTACTCAGACTCCTGTCTATACAAAAAGTCGAAGAGGCACCTTGATGAAGGAGATGCACAAGCTCGTACCGAAACAGCCACAGGATCAGAAGAACCTCTGACGATCCACCTCCAAGCTCGCAAACCTGGCAAGTCTGTACCCCTTACCACCACTCTGCGTAAGGACGCAATCAGCATCTCAGCACAGGATGAGCAGATGATAATCTGGCTGCCAAGGTCTGGCCAAATGCGAAGACCCTCAACGGAGCCATTGACAATCAGGCTGCCGAGAGTCGGCCAGTCGTAAACAGAGAAGCTCAATCCTTCCGATAAGCCAATGACGATACGCCTTCCCAAGAAGGGTCGTCACCCCGATGCAAGGCCTGGAGTTTCTAGCGAACCAACCACTTCCCGCCAAGCATCGAGTACCAGACCGGGGGTTGCTAGTCTGCCAACAACTCCACGCTCCGCTCCACCAGCTAAACCTCTGACGATCAAGCTGCCCAGGTCGTCCTCTCAGTCTTCGTTTATACAGGGGGTAGCCGAAGAGAAAGCGGAGCTAGCCAAGTACGTGGATGCCCACACTGATGTTCCCTCCGCAGATGATGTAATCCCCCTAGAAAAGATACCTTACTTCATCAATAAAGGGTTATCTTTGAACTACCTCGAGCTTAATAAGCTTTGTACAATGTATACTATGGAACACGGTATAGGCACTCACCTACACACACATGTGACAAATGTGTACACCGCAATCCAGATTACTATAGTGAAAGACGCTTACCGCATAATCGAGGGAGGGGACCGTCCAATCATCTTCGGCCGGAAGGACGATCCGCATCCCTTCACCATAGAGGAAGTTGACCTTGGGTCAGATACTGGGAGACTGCCTCTGTATCTTTATAGCCCCCAATCCAAATATCTCATGCAAAAACAGGGGTATGATCTGGAGACAACGCCAGGCTTGAACTACGGTACTGGACGACGATTACCTTTGAAGCCACCTGTTCCGGCTGGCAAACCACGGGACTACTATAGCAAAACTCGATGCGGATTAGGGTATGTAACACCGACGACGACCCCTGAAAGTTTAGATAAAGAATGTGTCTGGCAGTCACATTCAACCGGGTCACCAACTTCTGATTCGGATACCAGCATCGGAGACATATTCAGGCAAGTCTTGTCAGTCAACATTGTATTCGCCGACACTTATGAAGAAGATGAAGACATCCCTGAAATCCTTGAGATAGAGCCGTGGGCCCAACATCTGGATGAACAATGGGAAAAGCGGTTCGAACAGAGAGAACCTCCTACATCAGATGAGGTCATACAAGTAGATCTCGGCAGCGAATCTTCTCCAAAACCGATCTTCGTCAGTAAAAGCCTAACAGACGGAGAGCGAGAATCGTTGCTGGAACTTGTCAAAGAATATATTGATGTGTTCGCCTGGAACTATGAAGACATGTCGGGGTTAAATCCCGATATTGCTCTTCATAAACTCAACATTCAGTCAGATGCAAAGTCGGTCAAACAACAACAGCGACGCTTCCGTCCGGGTATCATGGACGCGATCGAGGCCGAAGTCAACAAACTGATAGCCAGCAGCTTCATTCGTGAGGAACAACATTCGGATTGGGTCACCAACATAGTTCCAGTCCTCAAGAAAAATGGAAAGATTCGAATCTGCATCGACTTCCGCAATCTGAACGAGGCATGCCCCAAAGATGAATTCCCCCTCCCTATTACAGACATCATGATTGACAACACCTGCGGCTTCGAACGTATGTCATTCATGGATGGTTTCTCGGGGTACAACCAAATCAAAATGTCTCTTGACGTCAAAAAGCACACATCATTTCGAACACCGATTGGCACGTACTGCTACACAGTCATGCCTTTCGGTTTAAAGAATACTGGTGCCACATATCAAAGGTCCATGAGCGTCATCTTCAGAGACCACTTACCCAAGACTGTAGAGTGCTATGTTGATGACATCTCCGTCAAGAGTCGCTATAAGGAAGACCATCTGCAGGATCTGAGAACGGTATTCGACCTAATGCGAGCGTACAATTTGAAAATGAACCCTACGAAGTCCTTCCTGGGCATATCCAGCAGGAAGTTCTTGGGTTTCATCATCACCGCCCAGGGTATCCATGTAGACCCTGAGAAGACGAAGGCAATTATGGAGATGGGTCCCCCAAGAAATCTTTGCGAACTCAGAGGCCTTCAAGGGAGGCTAGCTTACATCCGAAGTTTCATCTCTAACCTCTCCGGGCGATGTCGGCCATTCACCGATCTCATGAAAAAAGGCATCTCGTTCGTATGGGATGAAGAGTGCCAACGTGCCTTCGACAACATCAAAGAATATTTGTCGAACCCTCCGGTCTTGGTGGCCCCGGTTGCTGGGAAACAATTATTGCTATATGTACGAGCAATGGAGCACTCCCTGGGTGCTTTGCTGGCGCAAAACAACGATGCAGGCCATGAACAAGCTACATATTACCTAATCGAATGATGATCGGGCCAGAGCACAGATATACTGCTGTGGAGAAGGGTTGCCTCGCCCTGGTGTTCGCCATTCAAAAGATGCGGCACTATGTCACAGGACAAACCATACATGAGATCTCACGAGTCAACCCTCTCAGAGTCCTCATGACTAAACCAGGGGCACTCAGCTCCCGTCTTGCTACATGGACAATATTGCCGTCTCCTTATCATATGGTCTTCGTCTCGCAAAAGGCTGTTAAAGGTCAAGCTCTGGCCGACTTTCTAGCAGCCCACCTATGTTCGGAGTCATCCACAATATATAAAGGATTTCCAGATGAGGTCGTCGACTCGTATGTGGCCTCCCACGATGATATATGGCGAATGTTCTTCGATGGTGCTTCGAGAACTAGACCCAAGGGTAACATTGTCGTTGGAGTCGGGGTGGTGTTGATTTCTCCTTCTGGACTGGTGATCAATCGTGCTTACTCCCTCACGGAAACATGCTCTAACAATGTGGCCGAGTACAACGCTTTGGTCATTGGCCTCCAACTTACAAGAGAGCTGGGGGTAGAATATCTTGAAGCATACGGTGATTGGCAGTTAATCGTCAATCAGATCCGGGGTTCATACGAAGTCCGCCACGAAGACATGATCTCCTATCACCAAATCACGATCAACATTATCTCGTCATTTGAGGGATGCTTCATCGAACATGTCCCCAGGTTACAGAATATCAAAGCCGATGCCCTAGCAGGCCTTGTCGCTTCCCTAGCAGTTCCAAACTATACTCAGCATTCGGTTGATGTGATAGGCCACGAGCTGGTCTGTTCCAAGAACAACATACAAGTCATGGCGAGCTATTCCGCCCAAACGATCGATGTAGCACCGGACTGGAGAGAACCATTCATAGACTTCGTAGTCTATGACATCCTGCCCGAGAATCCAAAGGAAGCTACTTCCATCAGAAGGCGATCTCTCAGATTCTTCTACGATACAAAGACGAAAATGTTGTATCGGCGATCCTACGAAGGGTTACTGCTTCGGTGTCTGTCAAACGCAGAAGCCAAAGAAGCCGTACGCGAAGCTCATGACGGTGTTTGCGGGGCCCATCAGCCTGGCCCCAAATTACAAGACCGTCTTCGCCGAATGGGCTACTACTGGCCCACGGTGGTAGCAGATGCAATAGACTATGCAAGAAAATACAAAGCATGTCAAGTCCATGTGGACTTTATCTACCAACCATCCGAGTTTCTACATCCGACAGTAGAGTCTTGGCCATTTGAAGCATAGGGAATGGACATCATCGGTCCAATTACTCCACCTTCCTCCCGTGGACATCGCTTCATACTCGCGATCATGGATTACTTCTCCAAATGGGCATAAGCTATTTCGCTTGCAGAAGTAAAGACTTCAAACGTAATCAGCTTCCTCAAGCATCATGTCATCTATCGTTTTAGACTGCCCCGAAGGATCATCCACGATAATGGTCCCCAGTTTGCAAGCCACATCTTCTATCGGTTATGTGACAAGCATCGCATCCAGAATATTGCTTCGACACCGTACAATCCAGAAGCCAACGGTTTGGCAGAGGCATTCAACAAAATAATTATCAAACTCCTCAAAAAGTTTATCTTTTCCAACAAACGCGACTAGAACGATAAGCTCGATGAATGTTTATGGGCATATCGTACTACAGTCAAAACAGCTAATAGAAACACACCATTCTTCCTGGTATACGGGAGTGAAGCAGTTCTTCCATTGGAGACTCAGATACCCTCACTCCGCGTCGCCCTTACTTACCAATTGACGATGGATGATAACTACCGTCGTCGGCTGCAAGAGTTGGAGGCCTTAGATGAAAAGCGCCTTTTGGTTCAGTAACGAATCGAGCTATACCAAGCACGCATCTCTGGGCCTTCAACAAGAAGGTTAAAATCAGAACATTCCAAGTGGTCAAGCTCGTTCTGGCAGTTCAGAGGCTGATGGTTATGACTCACAAGACCGTCGGCAAGTTCCAGCCAAAATGGGAAGGCCCATTTATCATTGAAGCCGTATTCTCCAACGGGGCCTAACGCCTCGCAAAACAAAACGGAGACTTGCTCATGTTGCCCATCAATGGCAAGTTCCTGAAGAAATATTATGTCTAAACGATATTCTCCAGATCATTGAGTCATGTACCCGTTGGTACCGCTGAACTCACCCTCATAATTTTCTAGATTTTCGAGTCATGTACCCGCTAGTACCGCTGAACTCACATTCACCATTTGTTTCAAGTTCATCGAGCCATGTACCCGCTGGTACCTCTGAACTCATTGTAGGAGCGTAAAAAGTGCTTCAAAGAAAGAGTCATCCTATTCATAAGTGATCAGTTTTTACACCAAGCAGAGCGGGTAATCTCTTTTATGCCCAAGACTAGGCTAATCAATTTACGCCTAAGCAGGCTGATCATTTTATGCTTGGGTCTACACCTGTGATTTTAAGCCAAGGATAGAGCAGCCTATTTTATGCTGGACAAAGCTGTCAAATCTAGCATTTAATACAAATTCTGACATGAAGATATTAATGATGGCATTTACCACAGAATTCAATGGAATTTGTCTAATACAAAGACCATTGTTGTCGTTTATGGGGATCGAGCTACTTTACGCTCACTGTATGGTTTCTTTTACGCACGGAGTTTTATATGAGTTCTTACGCTCATAAAATAATGTGTGCCTAAAGTCTATTTGAGCCATTTTATGCTCAAGGTTATTCAATAACCACTTTACACGGGAAACCTATGACAGAGCTATTTTACGCTCATCTTACTGCTTTACGCCCAGAGGATGTTGGAGCTATTTTTACGCCCTATTCTTTCTGGCCAGTTTGGAACGTGGTTTGCCTACATGGCCTTCATGCCACATATTTCGAAGAACGTGTGTACATGTATCCTATTCTTACTGAAATAATGGGACGCGTGTCAACGTATGCAAAGGATGACTCTGATCATGGGTGACAGTTGTTAGCGTAAAGACAGACTTTGATGCTCTTTTACGCACAGAAGCCCCAGTCTATAAATAGACTCATTTTTCTCAGAACAAGACACAGAGAGAACAGGAGAGAATACAGAGATCAGGACTTCAAGATTTTGATTCTCCAGAGCATTTTTTTTCAACTTTTCTTTCAGAACAGAGTGAAGCAAAGTAGGAAAGCATTCGGCCTCGCCAACAGTGCCCAAGTGCGTCGATACCTTTCTGGTGACTTAGTTCTTCCAAGTTGTTCTACTTCAAGCAGTGATCTTCATCATCATTATATAGTCCAAGGAACAAAGTGATCATTTACAAATCAGACTTCCATAGCAATACTTTCCCAGAATCAAATTTGTACTTCTTGTACTTTTTCTCGTTTTATTTTCAAAATCCAACCTTTTGTTTGGCAATTTTGTTAAGTGAAACAAAATGGCGACTCTGCTGGGTACTACTTTCTTCTCCGACGAGGAAGTGATTGCTCAATATGATGATGTTTCGGTCGGTTCGACCAAGAAGACTCTGGTTGTACACTTCGACCAGACTACCTATGAAGAAATGCTCCAAACTGGGGGTGTTTCTCGCCATTCCAATGTTCAAAAGTCTCGCAAAGCACAAAAAGTTTGGATTCCCAAATCCAAAGTGGTTTCTGATTACTCTGTTGTTTCTGATGACAAGGGAATTCTTCCCACTCCTGTCGTAGGGGCTCCCATTCGTAACGAGGCAGTCCTTACTTCAGAGTTGCACTCAAAGTGTGATGATTTATCTCCCGTTTGTAACGGTGAAGATAATCAGGTTTCACGCCCACTGCGTAAGAATCAAGTTTTACGCTCAGTGGGTAAGAACCACATTTTACGTTCAAGGCATAAGAATGAGTCTTCCATTTGTAATCTGGCAGATTCTAATGTTTTTGAGTGTAAGAATCAGTCTTCCGTTGGTGACGTGGTAGGCCCACACAAATTACGCTCCTCGCGTAAAACAAAATCTCCCGTCCGTGACGTGGTAGATAATCAATTTTTACGTTTTACGCGTAAAGGTAAGTCTCCTGTCTGTGATAGTGTAGATAAAATTCACAATAATGTTTGCACATCTAATATGAATGTACCTAAACGCATACAGCGTAAAAATGTTGTTGGTAAAACTTCTGTCCTACACCAACAACCTTCTTATACTGCTTTACGCAAAGTACCAAACTTGCAAATCACGCGCCATGAAAATGGAGTACTTCGTGCTAAATCTCAAGATTTACGCACATAACTCCAAATGCGTAAAAATATACAGTTTGGTTCTGCGAATGAAGCCAGTAATCTTCTTTATACACAAGGGACTAAACGTTTTTCTACCTCAAATGTAATAAAGAAGAATATTCCCTCCACTCCTTTTGACTTACGTGAATTGCTAATACAAAAGCGTAAGAATTCACAATCTCCGGTGACGTTCCCCCAAGAAAAACATCATTGTGAATATCATCAGGTTGTGATCAATTGTTGTTGTTCAGCTTCAAAACGGTCAGTTTTTGATCGACTGAGTTTTTCGCTTCAGCCTCAAGCTGAATACCAAGAAGATGAGCTGTCATATGCATCAGTCAACATGGCATCTCATACTAACAGAGGACGACGACCGAGACGGAACATGTCCCAAACTCCAGGTCAACTATAGTTCAACAGACTTCTTGATTCCTTTGAAGGAGTATATCAGAATACTCGATCAAGAAGACAAAGACAATTGCAGACTTCTGATTCAGAAGCTGGGGGTACTCAATCTTTTGAGTCGGATACCGATAGTGTGGATTCATACTTCTATACTAATCCCTCTATATCTTCAAGAGAGGTTGAATCCTACGCTGTTGGAGATGAACCAGAGACATTATCTGCTAATACGGAACAACGTCTCACTGCCGTGGAGCAATCATTGAAAGACATGCTCAACATGGTGCAGAGCATGCATCAGATAATTTTGAATCAGCAAACTGCTCAACCTACAGTAATAACTCCGACACTAGTAGCAGCACAAACTCAAGATAGTCAAGGGGCTGATATACCTTCGAATATTCAGGAGCCTGCTGTTAATCAAAATTCTGTATCTCCAGATCCTATCATTCCAAAAGATGTACCACCTCCAATGGGGGTTACGGTACATCCAACAACTATTCAATCAAATGTGCTTCCTCAAACCAGTGAAGCCATTCAAGCAGTGCGTGAACTCAAAGCACAGTTTGAAGTTTTGAGGCACAAAGATCAGCTCCAGAGGTTAGGGATTAAGCAACCTTATCCTCTTTATTGGAATGATGTACCCTTCCCACCGAAGTTCAAGCCACAATCCATGGTTTTATTCGATGGAAAAGCATCTCCCAGTCAATATATCAATTACTTTTATATTATGACTGTACACTTGCAGAAAAATGATGCTCTCCTCACTCGAATGTTCATTCGGTGCTTGATGGGTTCAGCTTATGACTGGTATCGTAGCTTACCCGATAACTCTATTTCGTCTTTTGACGAATTCAAGGCAATGTTTCTCTCCCGCTTCTATGAAGGAGGTATGGACATGAACATGTCCTCCTTAATAGAAATAAAACAAAAGGAGAAAGAAGATACTCGGACGTTCATTGAACGTTTCTGACAGGCTACTCTAAAGATGTCTCCTGGTATGCCAGATTCAGCGTTGATCGATACATGCAAGATGAATCTGCGACCGTCCATTGCTGTCTTCACAGGTTCCCAATTCACAGATTGGGCTTCATTTATCATAGCAGCAGTTTCTGCCGAGACCAATGGTAGGTTGGCTCGGGAACATGGGATAATTTTTGCTTCAGAAGATAAAGGAAAGAAAAGTAATCCTGGTAATAATCCTGGCAATCGTAACGTGAAAGGAAAAGATACTCTTATGGTCAATCTTTCCAAGAACAAAACGACATCGAACAATCAAGAGTCTTCCAGGCCAAAGGAAGAGTATTCTTTTGACGAAAGTGATATCCCAGGAATATTTTAGTGTCTGGTGAAAAGTGGTAAACTTTAGATTCCGGAGCCTAAAAGGCCTAATGAGGTGAATCTGACTGACAATCCCAAATATTATATCTATCATAGATACATTAATCATCCTACCAGTGCTTGATATGTCTTAAAAAAGAAGATCCAAGACCTGATAAATGGTGGCGCTATCGCTTTAACCAATGATGACCATACGGTTACAACCAACATGGTCTTTCTTCAGTTTGGAGATATTCCTCCACAGCAAGTCCCAGATGGAATTATCCCAATTCTGAAGGCGACGATGAAGATCGTGAATATCCCGTCTGCCAGGGAAGAAAATATAGGATTGTTATCGTTCACATTGAAGAATGGTGAAATCATGTGGGTACATCCTAACTTAATAACTGAGTTGGATAATGAAGGTAAAACTTTAAAATCCAAGAAAGGTAAGAAAGTCAAAACCTGCAATATGATTTCTCATGTTATTACAAATCCTGATGACTTGGATCACCTATGGGATGGCCTTCCCCTAGAAGGTAGACTGAAAGGACTAAACATCTGTCCTCCAAGTCTAGCTCCTCCTACCAAGCTCAAGCTTACTCATCAGCAGTGGCTAGCCATGAATAGTGTTCCTTTATACCGGGCACAACAAGTCTTTGCTGCTTATGAAAAAGTTCCAACAGGGATCTCTCCTCGTATCCCGAATCCTTCTCCTCCCTTAACTACGGAGACGTCTATGCTTCATTCTCCTGTAGTTGCAGAGGTTTCTTCCTCTTCATGTGCTAAAATACCTGTCCAAAGTTTACTGCCTATCCACTTGTATAGTCAGCAATCTGTCCTTCTCATGAGGAAGATGGGTTACAACTTTCAAAAGGCAGAAGGTTTGAATTATGATAAAGGAATACGTCTTCCTTTACAAATTCAAAATCAAAATTCTACTACTGGATTGGGTTCTGAAGTGCCTCGTAATAACCCTCATAAGAAAAAGACTAAGGGAAGAAAGACTAAATCCTGTAATATGGTACTTCCTTCTCCTGAGTATGAAGAAGAAACTTTTGCTGGTACAAGATCTGGAAAAGAGTACTAAAAAGACTATGAAGGATCCTCCAAAGAAGCAGAAGATGTAGTGGAAACTCTATAAGTTCAACCTTCTCATATTCCTATTAAACCATCTGTAGTTGAAAAGGAGAAACAGAAGGCAGTACGCTTTGATATCCCATTGAAGCCTGCTTCCAATCAGGGGGTGGTGATGAAGTCTTACAAATTTGACATTCTAGCTCAGTTAGCCAATACTCCAGCTAGACTTTCTATATTTGAACTGCTTCGCCTTTCCAGAGAAAGCAGAGAGACTTTGAGCGAAGCTTTACTTCAAGCAGATTCATGCTTGGCACAACTCAAGACTCCTGATAATATACCAGTGTCATGTTCGCAATGCCATAGTGTGATGGAAGCAATTCCCAACATCACCATTACACAAGAGGATATGCTATTGAAACACAACAAGCATGATAGGCCTCTGTGTTACACTGGATATATCGGATCCACTGAAATTGACAGGATTTACATCGATCCTGGGTCTTCAATTAGTATAATTCTTCAGAGTATGCAAAGACCCCTGAGGATTCCTACTAGTGAGCTGACTTACACTAGTACTACGATAGTCGGTTTTAACTCTGGCAAGAGCAAACCACTGGGGAAGATTCGTCTGCAGATTCAGATTGGTGATCTTCGAACTATGGTAACTTTCTATGTTATCAACTCGGACGTATCCTATAATATTCTTCTTGGAAGACCGTGGATTCATGAACACAATATTGTGCCTTCAACTCTTCACCAATGTTTCAAATATGTGGACTCCCAAGGAGTTGTGAAGACTGAGTTTGCTGATATTAATCCATTCAAAGGTGTTGAAGCCTACTTCTCTGATTCAAGGCTTTATAAACAAGAGCATGTGAAAGATATATCAGACATGGCTGAAGATCAATCATCCTCTGAGGATCACTCTATTAATGAAGATCCGCCAGAGGAGCAACCTTTGAAGATCATAGTCAAGGGACGAATCCAATCCCAACCTGTCAATGATCAACCTTTGATGATCAAGGTTAAAGGAAGAACTCAAACTTCATCTGACGAATTAATAAATATTCCTGCCAAAAGCCAAGTTCAACCTTTTTTGATCAAGGTCAAAGGACGTACTTCTTGTACGAATAATCCTGGACCATTGATTGTCAATCTTGGCAAATCTACGCAGAAGACGGATGATGGTCCACTGTTGATTAATCCAAAGCGTAGCAATCAGACTGTAAATGATGTAAATATTGATCATTCTGTACTTTTTGATATCAATGAAGATTTCCTTTTCGAGTACATGGCTGTCAAGTTTATTGAGAGAATGACTTTATCTTCTGATAATCAAAGTCATCAATATAAAGACAATATAGAACCGGAAGAAACTTTATACATTGATCATAAGGAGAATTCTTTCCCTCCTTATACAGATGTTGGACCGTATGCTCAAAGGTTCCTAACATCTTCTCCTTATCTTCTACCTGTGGCCGCTTCATCACAAGCTTGCGTAACTTTTAGACGTCATGTAGAATCTTATTTCGTGGTTCCGTTTGATAAGAAAAACAAGCGCCAAATTATGTTTGGCCTGGCTAGAAATATCCCTGTTGCTAAGACAGATGAGATAAAGGATAAAGACAAAGGAAGAATCCGAATTGATAAATACAGTCATCAATCTATCAAGATCATCCAGAACATGGGGTATGATTTGAAGACTATGCAAGGTCTCAATCAGGGCAAGGGCAGACGATTACCATTATGTGGTGATCCGTTTTACCAAAAGACTCATCATGGGTTGGGATATGATCCGTCTCACATGTTTAATGACGATATACAAGAAAAATTCTCTTCCAGCTCTTCACAATCATCAGATTCAGAGGAACTTCAATGAATCTGGACAATTACTCTCGGTCAATATGGTTCAAACTGATGGTGAATCCGAACCATTTGAAAATTTCCCTTGAGCCACCATCGGTTCATTTTCTCTCATATATATCTTCAACAACATCTGTCTTCTTAATCCCCAGCTACCAAAGTTTGGTTAGGCTGATTACTTGTCTCTTTGAAGAGAGATTTTGATCTTTTATCTTACCAATTAGTATATAAAGTTGGATTTATTATTTATCATATTTTTATAACCTCTGGATAAATACTAAATCCACCTTCTTTTCCTATCTATCATGTACATTTGACCTCTGCATAGATATTAAATCTACTTTTCTTTGGGTTCTTACATACTGTCATGTTCATATTACCTTTGATAGTATTGTACACTCTAAATAGAAAATAAGATTACATTATCTTTCATGTTCATATTACCTCTGGATAGATATAATATTTGAGTTTAGAAAATTTGTCATGTTCATATAACCTCTGATGAGTATTTTCTACCCCACACAAAACAATATTTCATCATAGACTTGTCACGTCCATATTACCTCTGATAAGTGTTTTCTATCTCCTACCTATTGTTTAAAATTAAACGATAGGATCACAAAACAAATCTTTCATTCATTTCTGGTAGAAATACTACAGAATGGATAAGACAAAAAATGACAAAACACTCTCTTAAAGTCGAGTGGAAGCATCTTGGAGCAACTTTTTTAATTCTTCTAGCCGTCTGCCACGAGAACTCATAACCTTCTTGGTAGCCTCTCCACATCGAGCTTCAGGAGTGCAAATACGGAAAAGTTCAGCAAAGGTGATTATCAAGTTGTCCTTTGCTTCATCAAGAGTTTTGATGGTCGACTCAGCCCCAAAAGCTTTTTCTTCTAGAATTGAGCTTTGGGTGAGGTGTAGATTTCGAGCATCGATCATCTTCTATCTTTCAGCCTTCAAGCAAGCTAGCTCTGCCTCAACTTCGCGGATTCTGTCATTCTTGCTCTGAATATCTATGTTCAAAGCGTCATAAGCCACTCTGTGGCCATGCAGTGCAGGTTTTATGCCAGTCAAAAAGGCTTTCTCTTTGGCAACCTTCAGACTGTGTTCACGGAGGGCGGCATTATATGTAGTCTCTCGAGCAAGATAATCAGCTGTTAAGGCATCATATTCTTCCTCGATGAGACTTTCAACAGTTTTACTAGATAGATTAAGATATTCTCTCATTGGCTGTTCAAGGTCCTCCACAATTTTCTCCAATGCGGCAGCTCTTTCAGTATCGTTGAACAAAGCAACGTTCTTGATGGTCGAAGCCATTGCCGTCTTCAGAGTCTCATAATTGAGGCCCTTATTTAGGACCATTGTTATCAAGGTTGCCAGGCTCTTATAAAAGGTGTCAGTATAAATCTCAATGAGGAGATCCATTTCTGTGCTGGAACTTGGCATGGCAACAATATCTAACAGATCCCTTTCTCGGAAATCGGGAACAGATGTTGGTGGTGCAACAGTAGGATGAGACGAAGTCGTGGTTGCTACTACCGTTATAGCTAATTGATCCCTAGAAGCTTCATGGATTATATCTCCAATCGGTGTAACAACAGATGGAGGAGGAGCCGGTGACGTTACTACTGTTGTCTGGTTCCTAGGGACCTCAGTATCAACGTCTTCAATATTTGTCACTCCAGCCGTTTCTGGAGTTCTGGCGGCGGTAATGTCGGTGAATGTGGTGACAACTACAGGAGCTGGTTCAGATTCTGACATTGGCTTGTCAGAAACTGGTACTGGATCAGTGATAACAGTAGAGGATGTTATTATTTCCTTAGTTTCTGTTGGAAGTTCAAGCATGCCTCCAACATCTCCTTCAATTGATTGCTCCACAGGATTTCCCAATGTTTTAGCTGTGGTGAAACTTTCTACAGCTAATTCTTTGTTCAAGTCTGGATCACCTCCAGTAGTCCCATCATCACCTACAGTGGGATCGACTCTAGTCTTCTCTTTGTGCTGATCCTCAGCAAGAGAAGACAATTCAGATTGTGCTTGCTGTGCCTCAAGTAATGGAGGATGTTCTTCTTGAGGCTCCATCTCAGGTTTTTGCACTCCCCCTCTTCAGCATCTGAGTTTCCTGAAGAAGAAGCATCCCCTTCAGACTCCTCATTTTCTTCATAGATTTTTTCTTCTTGAGGAGGAAGAACTACAGGCTTTGGTGCAATTATGACATCTGCAAAATGAACAAAAATAAGTTAGTATACAAAATCATGATATATAATTCCGTATAAGTTTTGTATAATACTTGGAATATGTGCATTTTTTTCAAGATATGTATCATAATCACCATCCCAGTCATCATCCTCAAAGTCAAGAGCTGGTTCGTCTGATGGAATGCGATCTGGATCAGCCGTAGATACAGTAGTAGTACCCTCCGTAACTTGTGCCTTGGACGGCAAAGATAAATGAAGTGAGGTGCTAAGACGTCCAGGAGACAAAAGTGTTATAGCTCCTAATCCAACTATCTGTGGAGGGGCTGAAGATCCTTCTCCAGGATGGACTGAGGAAGAATCGACAAGAGGATCTTCTTCAATATCCTCTTCTGGAGTGTGAACGCTTGGTTTGGAAGGCCCTTTTGTGGTAGACCTCTTCCTCTTTTTCGGAGTTTTCATTGGAGATGTGGCGACTGCACTCTGTTTTCTTTTTCGGCCTTTACCAATAATGATAGGTTCTGCAGCTGGTTCTCGGATGCCAGTATCGTCAGGAATGTCTGCTGGTACCCTGACCTGCTCTTCAATATCTCCTTCTTTAGGCCACCTCAGACTACCCTTCATATTGTAACCATAGGCAAAAGAACGAATTGAAGCATAGAAGTGGGCATACGTATGTAGTATACGTAGTTCTGTAGTGCTAGTGGCACTCGAAATCCTAAATTTAGCACCAGTCCGAGCAGCACCAAAATACCTCCAACCCCTAGCTCCGTCAAGTAATTTCCTATAGTAACGGAAATTAGTCAAAGGATTACCAACATGAAGTTGGTCGTACCCAAATTGGCGAGCAAACCTACTGGATAAGTATGGTTCGAACGCACAATTATCTTCATTTCTGTACATCAAATGAGAAGGTCTGATGCACTGAAGCCATCTAAAGACTGACTGTGGCAGTACAACTCTTCCTTCAACTTCATCTTCAAACTGGACACCGAAGCAATCTGGTGGAACTTGCGGCCTGGTACAGAAGAAGTTCCAACCGTATGAATAATTCAGAACTGCTCGGGTATCTGCATCGTAGCAATCCATGTAGCTTTGCTGAATTTTTAGAGGAAGACCTCCGCATCATCACCTGGGCCTGGCGTTAACAATCTACAGTTGTGATGCAACAACCAGCCCATCAGATAAGTGTAGGGCATCTCTACTCTAGGAAAAACATTCCGATGAGGAGCATTGTTGATTAACTCCTCGCCGAAGGTCCTTAAACCTGCATTTATTCGACATACCATGGCTGACAGCAGGTTGATCCTGAATTTAAAAACCGGACGTACTGCTGGCCATAGCACACTGCGGTGAATTCTGTCAACAGTACCAATACCCGGTACAACCCATCTTCTTAACCATAAAGAAAGAAAGCCTGCCAGCAAGGCTTTCCGTGAGATTTTCTGACTACCATATCTGAGGAAGCTCAAGGCTTCAGTTCCGGCAGGAAATTCCCCAGTCTTCGTAGACATATATTTATTCGGGAATTTGTAAGTAATCATCATATCCCGAACCTTGTTAGAGGGGATTGTCGAATCTATGTTGATTACTGGAGCTTTGTTTTCTTGAAACCTTTCTTTGTCTTCCTTGGATATCTTATCCTTATGGAAGAAGAGATAAGTCGTCCATTTGTTGATATACGCCAAATGGGATGTACTTTCATGCATCGTGGTACAAATCAGGTAGTGGCACATCAGCTCTTCGTATATCTCGATTAACTGAGGGTTAACTCCTCTGATTTCAGCAAGCTCCCTGTTGGAAGGAACATATTCTTCATATGGGGCCTCTCCCGTTGGCAGCTTCGAGATAAACTGCATCTCATGAAGGGCAAGACCCATTTCACCTTTCGGGGTGGCAAAAGTTCCAGTTGAACTTAGATATATCTCCATCAAGGCCAGAAATAAGTTTCCATTCGGAGGAATAGCATAACTGGTGGAAGCTACTGCTTCGTACAAGCCAATATCTTTCAACTCTTCCTCAAAGTTCTTCATCATCCAAAGGCTTATTTGAATCCAACTCTGGTTGAATGGAGTCAACCATCCTGGCAGTCTGGGATTGGTTTGGGGATATAATACAGCATCCCTCATAAATTTATTGACAAACATCGGGGTTTGTACTGGCTGTATTAAACCCGAATCTTCGCTAGGATGGCATAAGGCCAAAGATAGAAGTAACACCTCCATTGGGAACACTAGCGAAGTATCCCATATCATTGGCACGCTCTCTCTTGAAAACAATTCTACCCGGTCGTCCATGACTGCTGGGAGTCAAATTCCACAATATTTGTCGAGGATGAGTAGCATGGACGAATGCTGACAAAGGATAATCTCTGTCCATATCTGGAAGATACATGGCTCTATTTCTAAATTTGAAGACCCAAGACTCCTTCTTGGGGTGTGTCTGGGATTTACAATCAATGGCATCTCCAAATAGAAAGGCTGGTTTTGCGAAGTGTTGTCCGTCTAGTGAACTCAACAATTCTCCATTTATCATGGATAGTAACAGTCTATCCCCTTGAGCTTCTATCAACTGTGCCCTCTCTACCGGATACTCGGGGTTCGACTGAGGAAATTGGACATGAGATAAATCTTCCAAATAGTTCGAACCTACCATGCCAACTGATGATCCGAAAACTTCAGCGAGGGGATGAACATGCAAATCCACTGGTAAAATATCAAAAGAGATCAAGTTAGTTCAAAGTTTTTTACTAAGAGTTGATGAAAAGCTTATGAAGTCTTTGTTCGACAAAATCTCTCAAAAAGATTGATGAACTTTACGCTACCACATTGTAATATGAGCGTAATACAACTTTTTATGCTGGCATGTACGAACATGAGCGTAGTTAAGTTTTACGCTAGCACATTAACTGTGGGCATAAAACCAAATTTTATGCTGACACGTATAACGTGGGCGTATTCTTGTTATCTTTTTACGCTAACACGAACAACGTGGGCGTACGATATTATTTCAGCTTTACGCTAACACGTACAACATGGGCGTAAAAAGCTGAAAGTTTGGTTTATCTTCTTCTCCCTCGACTGATTTGTTTTCTTCCAACCAAAGAATAGGGTTTTACCCATCATAGGCGGAGACACGGCCGGATTGGGATTTCGTTGTGGCAGTGATGACTGAGTAGGGGTTTTCACATGATCAGTCGAGGAGGAATCAATGGCTGGTTTCTTCCCCATGCTACCGGCGGCGGATGATTTCTTAGGAGCCATCAGATCAGAGTTTCGAAGAAAGAAAAGGCAAAGAGATTCAAGAAGATGAGTAAAAGTGTTTTCTCTCTCTGAAAAGACCTATTTATAAGAGAGATTCAAAACCGACTGTTGGATATCCCTATAATTACGTCGACTGTTGGACATCCCCGCTTTTATGCGGATGGATGTTGCGTATCCCAAATTTTATGCTGACAGATCAAATCTCAACTTTTACGCTTCTATTCAATGTGTTTCAAATGTTGGAGATATTTGAAAACTTTGAAGGAGGTCTTGTAGGAGCGTAAAAAGTGTTTCAAAGAAAGAGTCATCCCATTCATAAGTGATCGGTTTTTACACCAAGCAGAGCGGGTAATCTCTTTTACGCCCAAGACTAGGCTAATCAATTTACGCCTAAGCAGGCTGATCATTTTATGCTTGGGTCTACACCTGTTATTTTACGCCAAGGACAGAGCAGCCTATTTTACGCTGGACAAAGCTGTCAAATCTAGCATTTAATGCAAATTCTGACATGAAGATATTAATGATGGCATTTACCACAGAATTCAATGGAATTTGTCTTATACAAAGACCATTGTTGTCGTTTATGGGGATCGAGCTACTTTACGCTCACTGTATGGTTTCTTTTACGCACGGAGTTTTACATGAGTTCTTACGCTCATAAAATAATGTGTGCGTAAAGTCTATTTGAGCCATTTTACGCTCAAGGTTATTCAATAACCACTTTACGCGGGAAACCTATGACAGAGCTATTTTACGCTCATCTTACTGCTTTACGCCCAGAGGATGTTGGAGCTATTTTTACGCCCTATTCTTTCTGGCCAGTTTGGAACGTGGTTTGCCTACATGGCCTTCATGCCACATATTTTGAAGAACGTGTGTACATGTATCCTATTCTTACTGAAATGATGGGACGCGTGTCAACGTATGCAAAGGATGACTCTGATCACGGGTGACAGTTGTTAGCGTAAAGACAGACTTTGATGCTCTTTTACGCACAGAAGCCCCAGTCTATAAATAGACTCATTTTTCTCAGAACAAGACACAGAGATTACAGGAGAGAATACAGAGATCAGGACTTCGAGATTTTGATTCTCCAGAGCATTTTTCTTCAACTTTTCTTTCAGAACAGAGTGAAGCAAAGCAGGAAAGCATTCGGCCTCGCCATCAGTGCCCAAGTGCGTCGATACCTTTCTGGTGACTTAGTTCTTCCAAGTTGTTCTACTTCAAGCAGTGATCTTCATCATCATCATATGGTCCAAGGAACAAAGTTATCATTTACGAATCAGACTTCCATAGCAATACTTTCCCAGAATCAAATTTATACTTCTTGTACTTTTTCTCGTTTTATTTTCAAAATCCAACCTTTTGTTTGGCAATTTTGTTAAGTGAAACACTCATATTCACCATTTGTTTCAAGTTCATCGAGCCATGTACCCACTGGTACCTCTGAACTCATACTCACCATTTTCCAGATTATCGAGTCGTGTACCCTCTTGTACCGCTAAACTCACTTTCACATCGAGTCACGTACCCTCGTGTACCGCTGAACTCACTTTCATATTGAGTCATGTACCCTTTTGTACCGCTGAACTCATATCCCCCAAATCCCAAATTATCAAGTCATGTACCCGCTGGTACCCCTGAACTTACATCACGGTCACTATTTTGATGGAAAGTTATGTATGATCATACCTCTGAACTTTTCGCTTTAAAGGAGCTCCTTCCTTATGATCTAATGCCCGCACTTCCAGTACACAAAAAGGATAACAGATCCACGAATATCCAGAACGACCATGTCGATGTTGCCTCTGAGTTGTCTTAATTTCGCCAAAAATAAATCACCCCTCTACATAGAACATCCATATCCTCATTACCTCTGAGTCGTTCTTTGTACCCCTCGTCATTGAGCCCACTTCTGACATGTCCTCATTACCTCTGAGCAGGAAGGCCCCGTCAAAGAAACCCTCATGCTCACCATGTCCTGAGTAACTCCGAGTAAGTATGTTGGTTCCTTTTTAACTTGTTGCCCGTATCCAAAACCAGGTTACCTTAGGGGTAATAGGTCCACGCAAAATGTCCCAATAATATGACTATTACAAAGCAAAAGAGTGAAGCAAATATATTCCATTCATTCAGAAATCGGTTACATCCACATGACTACAAGCAAGTCAAAAAAGTTCTTCATGCAGACAAGAAGAAAAGCAAAACAAAACAAAGACTACAGACAAAAGATAGACATCTACGAGAAACCCCTAAACCCTAGTTGCAGAAGCGCGTATACCATTCCCTCAACCACCTTACATATGAAGGATACAGTTGAATAAGATCCTCGTCCAGAATAGGAGAATCAGAATTCCCAGTGCAACCACCCTCAGCAGTTTCGATGCCATCCTCCTCAGGCGCCGGTTCTTCTTTCTTCGCCTCCTCCTTAACAGAGGAAGACCCCTGGTTGATGACAGGAGGCGGCGCCTCCTCTGTCACTACAATCTCAGCATTCGGTGGAGATACTGCAAGAACAAAAGACGAAAAAAATGAAAACAGTCAGATGATATTCAGAAATGTTTATGCGGCTCGTTTAAGACAACTTTCATGCGGCTCGGACATAGGGTATACCCCCATGCGGCTCGGTCATGGGACGTGTATACGGCCCATGTAATTTGAAAAGTTCACATCAAAGGATTGTGCACGAAGCATGCAGTCGAGCAGACTCTTTTAGGGTTTCAAAGTACCCAATGTTCTACACAGTCATTACCTTCGATGGCAATGTGAACGTCAAGACGAACATGGGGGGCACGACAGTCGAAGACAAAGCCAATTTCTTACTCTTCGCCACAGCCTTGGAAGCCCTAGGTGCCATTGTTGTCTGTCGGTCAGAGGAAGAAAATAAGACAAGAATTTTAGTCAAGAAGAGTCTAAGAGAGAAGTCCGTCCAAATACCCTTCAATTTATAGATAGAAAAAGGAGGACCACGGACCGACGCCTCATACAACGTGATCGACTCTTCGGCTATCGAGACAAACTAGCCAATTAAAGACTAAACTCTTGGGATCCTGCCCCGAAAAGATTTGCACGTATGGTATAATGACGTGGCAAAAAGCCTATGCAGTTTAGATGGCCATGCGGCTGAACTATCTATGCGGCTGAAACATCCATGCGGCTGAAACTTCCATGCGGCCAAGACATCTATGCGGCTAGGACCTTATATGCGGCTAGAAGAGCTTGCACACAGCCATGCTTCCTATTAAAAGTATTTTAATTTTGTAAATTTAAAACTTTGAAGGGGGTCTTGTAGAAGCATAGAAAATAATAAAGAAAGATCTATGCGGCCAGGAAACCCCATGCGGCTCAGAAAGCCCATGCGGCTCAGAGATTCATGCGGCACAAGGGACTATGCGGCTCGATACGTTCCATACGGCTCAGAAGAATGGACATGTAGCATACAAATAACTCTTTCCTTACTGTATTAATTACCTCGACGGCTGACAGCTATGACAAGACGACAGTCCTGACACAAAGATGTAATTATGACCCTGTCATAATGATAGACTCCTAGGGAAACGAAGGAGATCTCTGACACAATCTTCCAAGATCCAGAAAATACCACATAGCCTTGACACGTGGACATTCATATGCAGCTCGAGCGAAGACTCCCCATGCGGCTCAAGCCGAAGTTGTCCTATGCGGCTCAGATCGAAACAGCCCTATACGTCTCAAGAGGACCATCTCCATGCGGCTCAAGCAGAGGCCTCCCCATGCGGCTCGCAAGGATCATCTCCATGCAGCTCGCTACCCATTATATGGTCCAGATTATGATGTGGTTCGAAGGTTCCGGGGCCACTCCCCAAGCAGCCCTGACACGTGGCCAGTCTTATGCGGCTCAATCCTCATGCGGCTCTAATCCCCTCAGTGGCTCCCAGGACACGTGTCATAAAGCCAATCAATTTCCCAGATTTACTACAATCAAAGATTGGGTCAAATCCCAATAATCTGGGACACGTGGCAGGAGAATGAATTAAACTTATTCATTCAGATTCGCAGACATCAGTAGATCATCATAAGGAAGATTGATTCCAATCATTATTAATTACTGAGAGAATTTGGCCCAATCTACATTAAATGGCCCAGATTCATCACACTCAAAAATAATTGTCACGCCCGAGAACCAGAATACTGGAGAGCGGGGGCAGACATAGCCAGCTACGTATATTGAAATGGAAACCACCTCGATATACGGTCACGGCTGTCTAGATATATGAGGGTTTACTACAAGCCAACAGTCTCTTATAGTCATAAACAAGCCTAATGTCTCAATCACAAGCAAGTAAGTAAGGTCGCAAGATGTATGATCATTAAATATACAATAATAAGGCATCCCAAATATTACATATTCAGCTGATCATGATGCTAGTCGTTACAAAATGTTAGGACTAGCAAGAGTTTAGTCGTACATGATCAACCCTAGGATTTGTTAATCATGTTTACAGCCCGTAGGCAGACAGTAAGTAAAAGTGCATCGAGCTAACAGGTGTTCGTCGGCTAAACGCCTCAAAAGAATAGTTTTACAATGAAGTGGGCAAGACAAAAGGAAAACCCACTCTTGGCCCGGGTTTCGTCTAGTTGTCACCATTGGGCTGGAAGCTTGGTAGATCCTCGGGAGCTGCTCCGAAATCTGGCCACACAAAACCAGCTGGGTCAACCCCAGAAAGAGCAAGTGCCACAAGGGGGCCACGAAATAAGAACAAAAGCCAGCAATTAGCACAAGAAAATCTAATATTAAAACTAGAATTTATGAAAACATGTCAGGATGATATACGACGAGATAACCATGGAGCTATTCCGATAGCCAGGTTACAACCCGTAAACCAAACAAGGACCGGGGTTGTAACCCTTCATCTGAACAGAACTTGGTTTCCCACCATTTATCTGCAAGATAATAATGTATAAAATCAAGACAGGAAGCAATCTTGTACTGGATCAAGACATGGCTAGACTGGTTATACCTCATTCAATCAATCACGCCCAAGCAGATACTACGGCTTACTACTTTAACTAACTAGGGTTATCACAGGCCTAATTACTAACAAGATGCAGTGAGATTATTCCACAGCCACAAGCCCTGCAGACCATCCAGGTTACCCAGGTCAAAAATTAGGGGTTGAATTCTGGTGGGTACATCGTCCAGGAAATACATGTAACCTTAAGTGACTTAGAAGGTGCAACACATGACAGTGCGCTGGAAATGTGCCCTACTCGACGGCAGGCTACAGATCCCAAGAGCGCCCAGGTAACGGGATTGCCTGTAGCTGTGTCATCTCTTCATGACTACTGTGTTATTCTAGTTATTAACCTTAATCCATTTTGGTAGGTACCCCTGACCGTGGTACTCAGGAGTCCCATCCTAGACATGATCCAAGACAGGACAAGTGGATTTAACAAGCAAGCAAGAAAGAACTACCCACGGTGTCAAGGCAGGTCAAGTTAAGTTAGTCGTCGCAACAGCATTAAGTTATCAAGTCATGCTACAAGTCAGGAGTGCGCCGCCATGGGCCACTATCAAGTTATCAAGTCACGAGGATTAATTACAAGTTACAAGTTAGGTGTGCACCCCACTGGGTCACTAGCAAGGAGATCAGAGAATACCAGGATCATAATCCACAAAAAATCCTGAGAACCGTACTAGTCATAAACAATTACTTGAAAACCATGTTAGGCCGTATCGGGTCAAGATAGTCGTGCTGTGTTGAACAGATCTCAGGAAAACCCAATCCACAAAAGAGAAACCAAGTCGAGAAATAAAACCAATACTCCAAGAGCCAATGGGTTAAGCAAGGGGTCAGGGTGCAGCGTACGCGCAAGAGCACGCACGCAGGGGAGCAGCGTACGCGTAAAAGCACGCACACAGGGAAGCAGCGTACGCGCAAGGGCACGCACGCAGGAAAGCAGCGTACGCACAAGGGCACGCATGCAGGGGAGCAGCGTACGCGCAAGGGCACGCACGCAGGGGAGCAGCGTACGTACAAGGGCACGCAGGCAGGGAAGCAGCGTACGCGCATGGGCACGCACGCAGGGGAGCAGCGTACGCGCAAGGGCAGCACGCAGGGGAGCAGCGTACGCACAAGAGCACGCACGCAGGGGAGCTGCGTACGCACAAGAGCACGCATGCAGGGGAGTTGCGTACGCGCAAGAGCACGCATGCAGGGGAGCAGCGTACGCGCAAGAGCACGCACGCAGGGGAGCTGCGTACGCACAAGAGCACGCACGTAGGGAAGCTACGTACGTGCAAGAGTACGCCCGTAGGGGAGCTGCGTACGCACAAGAACACGCCCGCAGGGGAGCTACGTACGCGCAAGAGCACGCACGCAGGGGAGCTGCGTACGCGCAAGAGCACGCACGCAGAGGAGCTACATACGCGCAAGGGCGTGACGCAGGGGAGCAGCGTACGCACAAGAGCACGCACGCAGGGGAGCTGCGTACGCGCAAGGGCGCGACTCACAGGGTCTTCTTCCCCATGGCTGAGAAGAGGCTCCAATGGCTCCCAAAACTTCACAACTTGGCCATCCGAACTCCAAATCAGGATTTCCAAAGTTCCATCTAGGGTGAAGTTGAATTCTCTTCCACATGGAAACTTCAAAACCCATAAAAATCCAACTTAAATAGATCAAAACCATATAAATCCGAAAATAGGAAAAACTTAGATCTAGAACAATGGAGACTCCAAATCACAAAATGCCAAGTTCTAATGTTGACCACCATGTCCTAATCTAGCAAATGGACAAATAAAATAGGGTTCTCATGTGGTGGCAAGGTGCACTTGCCTATGGGTTGGTGTTGTGTAGAGGAAGGAGAAGATTGTTGTGTAGAGGAAGGAGAAGAAGAAAATTAATGGAGGGTTATGAGGAGAGAGAAAAAGTTGGTGGAGTTTTAAAGAGGGTGGGATGTGGTGTGTTGAGGGTGGAGCATAGGCTAAGGTGTTCCAATATATATTAAACCAAACCAAACCAAACCAATCCAATCCAATTAAAACCGAGCCATGTCAAAACCAAAAATACGAAAAATATCGAAATTCTACAAGTTGAGAAAAATAAAAATACATGCCAAAATCCAGATACGAGTATAAATACGAAATACGGGAAATACGGGAAATGAGGGTGACAACTCTGCCCACCTTAAAAGAATTCCGTCCTCGAAATTTAACCAAGGAGCTAGAGATTGTCACGACAAGTTACATTAAGCACATGCAAGTTACACTAAGCAGTTTAATCATACAATCATACAATGCAAGCAAGGAAGGGAAAATGTAAGGCATAAGAAAGACATTATACCACACGAGTCAAACAGGTAGGGATATCGCGATCGGATGTCGTCCTCATGCTTCCACGTTGACTCACCTAGGGAGTGATGACCCCAAGCAACACGGACTAATTTAATAGTCTTGTTCTTGAGTATCTTCTCCCTCCGGTCCAATATAGACACGGGCCTCTCCTCATAGGAAAGGTTGGTACCAACAACCAATTCTAAATGGTCTAGGATGTGGCTGGGGTCCGGAATATACCGTCGTAATTGGGACACATGGAATACATCATGCACCTCACTTAGCGATGGCGGAAGAGCGAGACGATAGGATACATCTCCTACTCGCTCTAGAATATCGAACGGTCCTATATACCTAGGACTAAGCTTTCCCCGTACGCCAAAGCGAATGACGCCGCGGTTAGGCGAGATCCTAAGGAATACATGGTCGTCGACGGCAAATTCTAAGGGACGCCGATGAGCATCGGTCCAATGGCGCTGGCGGTCCTGGGCAACTCGGAGGTGATCTCTGACCTTCCTGACCACTTCAACCGTCTGGAAAATCAATTCGGGTCCGAGCATCTGCCTCTTCCCGATATCATCCCATGCTAGAGGAGATCTGTACTTCCTGCCATAAAGACCCTCGAAAGGTGCCATCTGGATACTGGCCTAATTAATGTTGTTGTACGAGAATTCCACCAGGTGCAGATGATTCTTCCATGAACCACCGAAGTCAAGGGTACAGGATCTCAACATATCTTCAAGTGTCTGGATTGTGTGCTCTGATTGACCATCCGTTTGCGGGTGATAAGCTGAGCTAAATTGAAGGCGAGTCCACAAACTCTTCTGCAAGCTGCGCCAAAAGTGTGATGTGAATCTTGAATCCCTGTCCGAGGTGATGCTGACTGACACACCGTGAAGCCTGACGATCTGCATGAGATACATCTCTGCTAACTACGCCGTCGACTGTCCAACTCTGAATGGAAGAAAGTGTGCCACCTTGGTAAGCCTGTCTACAATTACCCAAATAGCATCTCTGTCGGCCGGAGATCTGGGCAATCCGGTCACGAAATTCATGGTTATATGTTCCCATTTCCATTCCGGGATCGGTAAGGGTTGAAGAAATCCAGCGGGCCTCTGATGTTCAGCTTTAACCTATTGGCAAACCAAACACCGAGAGACAAACCGGGCTATCTCCCTCTTCATGCCATTCCACCAAAAATGCTGACGAATATTACGGTACATCTTCGTACCACCCGGATGAATAGAATATTATGAACTGTGGGCTTCTGCCATGACTTCTTGTCTGATATCTCCACTAGGTACACAAAGACGAGTGCCATGCCGAAGTGTACCGTCTTCATGGATACATAACTCTGGCCTTCTTCGTGCTTCACACTCTGCTCTGAGCCGCTGGATCTTAGAATTGTTGACTGCGCTACCCCGATTCTATCAACTATGCTGGACTGAACCTGTAGGCTGGCCATCAATGCCACGCTGGTTGGAAGAACCACTTCAATTCCCATCTTCTGAAGATCTGCCAATAATTTTGGTTGTGCCATCAGGAAATAAACTCCGGCTCTCCTGCTCAATGCATCTGCTACAACGTTGGCTTTCCCGGGATGATACTAGAAATCCACATAATAGTCCACCAGTAGCTCGAGCCATCTTCTCTGCCGCATATTAAGGTCCTTCTGGGTGAAAACATACTTCAAGCTCTTATGATCAGTAAAGATCTCCACTCTATCTCCGTACAAGTAGTGTCTCCACAACTTCAAAGCAAACACTACCGCCGCCAATTCCAAGTCGTGGGTCGGGTAATTCTTCTCATGATCACGTAGTTGACGTGATGCATAAGATATTACCTTCCTATTCTGCATCAAGATACACCCTAATCCTCTGTCTGAAGCGTCGTAATAAACTGTGAATCCTTCGGTCCTATCTGGAAGGGTGAGAATGGGAACCGTTATCAAACCTTGCTTCAACTTCTCAAATGATTCCTGACACTCTGCTGTCCAAACAAATGGCACATCCTTACGGGTCAACTGGGTCATCGGCGCTGAAATCCTTACGAAATCTGAAACGAACCGCCGATAATAGCCGGCCAATCCAAAGAAGCTGCGAACCTCTGCCACTGAGCTGGGTACCGGCCATGACTCGATAGCCACAATCTTCTGGGGATCCACTTCCACTCCTCCTCGGGTAATGATGTAACCCAAGTATGATATGCGATCGAGCCAGAACTCGTATTTACTGAACTTGGCGTACAACTGATGCTCCCTAAGCGTCTGAAGGACGACTCTGAGATGCTGCTCATGCTCCGCTTCACTCTTACTGTAGACCAGGATGTCATCTAGGAACACGATCACAAATTGATCCAAGTAAGGCATAAAAATGCGATTCATGAGGTCCATGAATACGGTCGGCGCATTGGTCGCTCCAAAGGGCATAACAAGGAACTCCCAATGTCCATACCTCGATCTGAATGCTGTCTTCGGGATGTCCTGCTCTCTGACTCTGATCTGGTGGTATCCCGACCGCAAGTCAATCTTCGAGAACACTGAAGCCCCTCTGAGCTGATCAAACAAGTTATCTATCCTCGGAAGAGGGTATCTGTTCTTGATTGTCACCGAATTCAAGGTACGATAATCAACACATAGCCTGGACGTACCATCCTTCTTTTTCACAAGAAGCATCGGGGCTCCCCAAGGCGATCCACTTGTACGGATGAATCCCTTGGTCCTCAGTTCTTCAATCATTTTGTATAAAATCTCCAACTCTGAAGGCGCCATCCTGTAGACTCGCTCTGATACTGGTGCTGTCCCGGGAACCAAGTCTATAGTAAACTCAATCTTCCGCTCCGGCGGCATCCCTGGAAGCTCTACTGGAAAGACATCTGGAAACTCTTCAACTATCCGGGGTAACTGCACTGCTGCTATAGCCACCCGCAATGCTGGGGAAGATGGCTCCACTGCACCTTTGGAAAACGAAAACTCTGGCTCGCCGGGGATACTAAAGACAACTCTGCCAATATGGCAGTCTATCCTAGCATACTGGTTCCTCAACCAATCCATGCCTAGGACTACATCATAGTCTGCCATAGGAAACTCTATGAATCTAGCGGGGAACTTCCTACCGCTAACTACAATCCGACACGAGGAAAATACTCGATCTACTCCCACAAGGCCATTACCAGTAAGTATATTGAGCCTCACTGATAATGACTCGGGCTCCAATCCTATCCGTGTCGCGAATCGTGCAGACATAAATGAATGCGATACACCAGAATCAAATAATACAGACGCTGGAAAGGAGTTGACGAGAATAGTACCTGCCACAACCTCACCTGGTGCAACTTCTTCTTCCATAGCCATCATCATGGCCTGACCTTGTCCTCTGGCTGCTGGTCCCCTCTGTTGGAAACCTCTATGCCTATTCTGGATCTGAGCTTGGGCTTGTGCATACTACTGGGGGTGTTGTTGCTGGAATGCCTGAGACTGAGGCTGCAAGGGCCTCGAAGACTGATACTGCTGCTGCTGAACTGGTGCTGGGGCCGGTCCTCTCACCGAAGAGTTAGAAGGGTTGGATGCTGATGAACCACCCCTATTCGGGCAAGCCCCTATCCTATGATCTGCTGCTCCACAAGCCAGGCACAATCCCTGTGCCCTGCGACAGTCTGCCACCACATGCCCTGGCTTCCCGTAATGAGAACATCTCATCGCGGAAGTCTGCTTCTGCTTTTGCTGCTGCGGGTACGTCGGGGTCGAATGCTGAACCGACGTTACTGAGGCCGTCTGCCTCAGAGTTCCAATGGTCAATCCCCTAGCTGCCGGGGCTGGAGCTGATGATTGGTGCATCTGACTGTGGGACCGCTTCCTACCTCCGGTCCTATCCACGATCCTCTGGGAGGTGTACTCATGCCTCCTAGCTGCTCTCAAGACTGCATCGAACGTCTGGTGCTCGAACTGCTCAACCGCCAACAAGGTCTCCAAATGCAGTCCCTGTTGGAATTGCTGGGCCCTATCAAACTCGGTCGCCACCAAGGTGGGGGCAAACCTACTGAGTCTAGAAAACTCCGATGCATAACTCTCGACTGTTCTGTCTCCTTGCTTCAAGTTGGTAAATCTGGTCTGCAGGTCGTACCGAGCCACAGCATCGAAATACTTCATCTGGAATCTCTCTCTAAACACTGCCCAAGCAATGGGTGCCACTAATCCCATGGCTTGTGCCGTCCACCAACTGCGAGCCAAGTCCAACAACTGCAGGCGTACCACCGCCACCTTCTCATTCTCGGGTGTCCTAGCTGCTTCCAAAATCACCTCGGTATCATGAAGCCATGCATCCGCGACAATCGCATCCTCGCTGCCGTCGAAGAAAGGAGGGTTCAATCGCTTGAAGCTGTTTGCTGCCTGGTTCTTTGGATGTCAGCCTCGGGTCAAAGCATCTTGAACTGTCTGGTGCAAGGCGTCGCTTCGACGATCCTGGGAAGCTATCAAGGTTCTGATGAGGCCTACTAAGGTACCATCATCTAGCTCTGCAGGCTGGACGGGCCAAACTGGTGACTCTCCTCCAGTAGGCACAACTCTGGAGGCTACCCCGAAATGCTGGGCTTGATCTCCGGGTTGCTGCTGATCCACGGGAAGTGCTCCACCTCGTTGATCAGTAGGACCAGGTACAGTGCCACTGAAGAAGATGACATAGGGAACAATAAAGAAAGGACCAGGACAGATCAATGATATAAGCACAGGATCAGGGCAAGAATCCAGGGATTCAGAGGATACGAACAGAGATCAAGGACGAGTATTGATTGAGACATCTATCTGGTAACCCTCACATATCTTGATTTACAAGACCTGCATGGGCCACCACTTAAACCATGTCACGCCCGAGAACCATAATACTGGAGAGCGGGGGCAGACATAGCCAGCTACGTATATTGAAATAGAAACCACCTCGATATACGGTCACGGCTGTCTAGATATATGAGGGTTTACTACAAGCCAACAGACTCTTATGGTCATGAACAAGCCTAATATCTCAATCACAAGCAAGTAAGTAAGGTCGCAAGATGTATGATCATTAAATATACAATAATAAGGCATCCCAAATATTACATATTCAGCTGATCATGAAGCTAGTCGTTACAAAATGTTAGGACTAGCAAGAGTTTAGTCGTACATGATCAACCCTAGGATTTGTTAATCATGTTTACAGCCCGTAGGCAGACAGTAAGTAAAAGTGCATCGAGCTAACAGGTGCTCGTCGGCTAAACGTCTCAAAAGAATAGTTTTACAATGAAGTTGGCAAGACAAAAGGAAAATCCACTCTTGGCCCGGGTTTCGTCTAGTTGTCACCATTGGGCTGGAAGCTTGGTAGATCCTCGGGAGCTGCTCCGAAATCTGGCCACACAAAACCATCTGCGTCAACCCCAGAAAGAGCAAGTGCCACAAGGGGGCCACGAAATAAGAACAAAAGCCAGCAATTAGCACAAGAAAATCTAATATTAAAACTAGAATTTACGAAAATATGTCAGTATGATATACGACGAGATAACCATGGAGCTATTCCGATAGCCAGGTTACAACCCGTAAACCAAACAAGGACCGGGATTGTAACCCTTCATCTGAACAGAACTTGGTTTCCTACCATTTATCTACAAGACAATAATGTAAGAAATCAAGACAGAAAGCAATCTTGTACTGGATCAAGACATGGCTAGACTGGTTATACCTCATTCAATCAATCACGGCCAAGCAGATACTACGGCTTACTACTTTAACTAACTAGGGTTATCACAGGCCTAATTACTAACAAGATGCAGTGAGATTATTCCACAGCCACAAGCCCTGCAGACCATCCAGGTTACCAAGGTCGAAAATTAGGGGTTGAATTCTGGTGGGTACATCGTCCAGGAAAGGCATGTACCCTTAAGTGACTTAGAAGGTGCAACACATGACAGTGCGCTGGAAATGTGCCCTACTCGACGGCAGGCTACAGATCCCAAGAGCGCCCAGGTAACAGGATTGCCTGTAGCTGTGTCATCTCTTCATGACTACTGTGTTATTCTAATTATTAACCTTAATCCATTTTGGTAGGTACCCCTGACCGTGGTACTCAGGAGTCCCATCCTAGACATGGCACTACAACAAATAAGACATACATTAGCAGTTTATCTATAGCGTTCAAGCCTCCCTGCTATAGAATGTCATCATCAATAGCGTTCCTTCCGCAGTGCTATTAAAATAGAATACAATAGCAGTTTATCTATAGCGTTCGATATTAAAATATAATCATCCATAGCGTTCATATTGAAGTGCTATTAAACGTTCATACAATAGCAGTTTATCTATAGCGTTAAAGCCTCCCTGCTATTAGAATGTCATTCTCAATAGCGTTCATTATGCAGTGCTGTTAACAGAACTTTATATAGCGTGTTATGAACGTTGTTAAAGGTATCGTTTTTTCTTAACATTGCTATGCCTGTATGTCTAGGAGTGAGCATTATTCGGTTTTTGGACTGAAATTCGAACCGAACCTAACCGAATAAGAGGTTCGGTTCGGTTTGAAAAAAATTCGGTTCGGTTTCGGTTTCAAAAATACTAAAATTTCTTATTCGGTTTCGATTTTGGGATTCAGTTTCAGTTTAATCCCACTACCCTTTTAGAAATTTTATCTAAAATTTCTCTCCCTGGTAAACCGAATAAGAAAATTTAGTAATATATATACGAAATATATCTTTGTATATTTAGATACTATATATGTTGACAAAAAAATATTATAAATATATTGAAATATTGGTTAAACCAAATAAACTGAAAATCGAACAGATTTATTCCGTTCGGTTTGGTTCGGTATGGGATATTTCGGTTGGTTTCAATTTTTGTTATTCGATTTTTGGTTGAATTCGGTATTTGGTAATTCGGTTCGGTTAACCGAGTTAATCGAATGCTCACAATTGAACTATCTACTGTTCCAATCATGGAAGAAGCAACACAGTTTTCTATTTTATATTAAAAAAATAAGTTATAGGAGAGATTCAGTTTTGCTGTATAATTTATAGCGTTCTCGATAGCGGACGATCCATCCGTTGGATTTTTAGAAATTAAATCGGTACCGTCCATAGCAAAATGCCATGTCTTATGTTTGAAAAAATCTTAATGTATTCTCTCTCAACCTTTCAACTCCACATAACCCGCACGCCAAACTGAAACTCCATTGAAAATTTTAGATGCATGACTTGAAAAAACAAACCGTGAGCTGTAACATTACCACGTTGGCCCTTTTCTCAATCCACCGCGCCGTCTCTATTCACCCCTCATTTGCACCCTCCCCGCCTCGTGCCCTTCCGCAGCTTCACGGGGGCAGAAGACGGGGTTCGAAGAAGCAAAAAGTAGAGAAGAAGAGCAGGGCCAACGGGGTTCCTCATTTGGGAACCCTATAACCTTAATTCCACTCCTTCTCCGACGACTACGAGTTCCTGACGACGACGGGAAGGTTAGGGTTTCTGATTTGGGAAGTTTTATTCATTTATGGTTTACCAATTTTTTTCTTCCTCTGGTATAATTAGATGATGGCTCATCCCCTGTCCGTGAGTCCTCATATTTGATTTAGGCTTAGGGTTTTGATCATGTAGTATTTGGATTTTTTTACATATCAAAGTTGTAAAATTAAAGTGTCCCTAGGTTTTTACATATCAAAGTTGGAATTTGTGTAGATAATGGAGTAGTCGATCTAGGCTAATCTGGAAGTGAGAGTTTCCCAATTCTATTTGGGTCTTTTGCGTCGGTTCGGAGCACATTCGTGCAAATGATGAGTCAGGTGTCAAGGTGTATGTACCTTTGTAGTAGCTATGGAACTTTCGACTTTCGGTAGGGGAAGTCCGAATGTGAGCATGTGTCTGTGAAGGTCTGTGGCTCCTCAACTCGAGCAGGGATCCCCGTGTACCTCCATTTCGTCTTCGGGCCAAAAGGATGCGCTGACGATCGTTCAGTCGAACTGTATCCTAGTTTGATTTTAATTTATCTTATCACTACTAGCAACTGAATCTGCAAAATATGACCTAGACTTATAGGTGTAATCGAACTCGATGCTCAACCAAATGAGAATCTTGTAGCAAGTGGGCACCCAGTAAGTGTTTTAGTTTTAATAATCCTTGGAATAACAAAAGGGTATTGTTTTAGTTTTAATAGGAAAACTAGGAACTTTATTTTTCCTTTTCTTACTAGTTTCTTGAATTTCAAATGATCCAATACAAGTTGATGTACTTACACGAGGGGCTTTGATACAAAAGTAGTTCTTCGTGATGTAAAATCTACCAATATATTAATCGATAAATAGTAGAATCCTAGGGTTTCAGACTTTGGATTTGCCAACCTCTTGGGTTGGAGAGGAGCTATGTAACAACATGAGCGATGGGAACATTTGGGTTAGTACGAGCTATTATATCAATTTGTATTGAGACAACAGGGAAATAGGCATGCCTTTGTGTGTATGATGGTGGTCTTTCACCTAGCGCTAATGAGAAGGTAACATGCGTCTTGGTAGAAAACACATGTAGATATTTTGATTACACCCTAGTATTTGTTGATCATCTATTGATTTTTTTCTAGACCTTACAGTTAATTACCAAGTCATTCTCAATTGTGATTTCTCTCTTGGTATACATAACTGACTTTGGGTACCTAATTCTGAATATGGAATATTTAGATTATATGTTATATTACATATTTGTTCCTAAATTGTTGAGGATAAACATAATGCATTCAAAATTTATACTGCATTACATATCTGCTGCATTTTAGTTTTTTTTTTTTGCACATTAGTTTCTTTATCCGAATGATAACCTTAATCTTAAAGACATATATCCATTATGAGAAACAAATATAAAATAGGATCAGGCAAATAAGAGTCAACAAATTAATATTTGCACTCTACATTGTTTACACCCATGGATCACTATTCTAAAGATTAGGTGGAATGAAGTGAGGGACCAGGAGAATTATCCCTTATTTACAGTGGGGAACAACTCTTACTTGCTGCAAATCAGGTATTCAGTGTAGTTATCCTTTTTCCTCCATTAATGGCATTGAATAATTATATTTTTAATCAGAACAATCAAAAGTGTGCAACTAGGAGTTATTTCATTTTTCCTCGTATTTCAGAGTGCTACATTTATTCCATAAGTCGGAACAAAATTCTTGGCGTGCACATTACTGGGGTTAGCGGTTTATGGTAACTCTGAGTGTTATTATATAAGAATTTGGTAATCTCTATTGGAAGATGTTCCAAGTTGCTAATAAAACTTACTGCTATTTTCAAAATCTCTACATATTTAATGTTGTTGATGAAAATGAAGCTTCTTGCTCTTTGCATTTCAGTTTAGATATGGACCATAACTTGGAACTTTTGGTGGTTGTAAGTGTTTGGAGGTCTTATCTGTTAAAATTAAGCATGACATTATATGAGCCATTGTTTTGTCAGATATGCAGAATGGTCCAATGTGCTACAATTTGATGGTAAATTTGTACATTATATTCACTTAAAAATATTCATTGATGCCTCTAATCGAATGGCGCTTAGTTTTAATATATTTGTCTGAGAAGCTTAGGCTACTTACTGTCTCTGATTGTTTGAGAATATTTTGTTGCACATCTTACGAGTCCTCATCATAATACTTGATACATCAAATGATCCAACGACACTGGTTGTTGCTTGCTACGACGTTTCCCAATTTATCTAGTACCATCCTGGTTGTCGTTTCATTATGGCGGACATGAAGGCAAAGGAAAGGGTGATAAACTCATGAATCATGAAAACTCTGAGGTGACAAAGTATGCCCTTCTTTGCATCCAGGAGCTCTTCCTTGGGGCTAAATATGCTAGCTTCTTGAATAGGAGACGGATTTATAGGCATATTGGACATTACACTAGGACATAACAAGCATTGTGTTGGGTTGCATTCTTTGCCAATATATTCTATGCTTGAATGCTTCCTAAACTTAGTACACATCATGGATCCAGGAAATGGCAGACAAGGCAAAGACAAAGACAGTAACACCCAAAGTTCGTAGCGAAGGACCTGGATATGCAAATATTATGGGTAGCAATGGCCAGGCGTCCTTATGCCAGCCTCAAGATGATTAAATAAGGTCCAAGCATATGGTCAAGCATTAGTTGATAGGAGAAGATTGTTTGATTTTGTGTCTTCCATATTTGGCAGGTCGGAGCACAAATAGAGAAGAGCTAAAAGAGAAGAAGCTGAGTGTTGAAGATGCACTTAATGCTACAAAGGTAGACGTTGGCCCCTAATTTTCGTTATGGGAAGTTCGTGGCTCTGTTGGTACGTATTGTTGTGTATTAGTGAAATTATACTTTGTTTAACTGTTTGCACTTGTGGTCAGGCTGCTGTTGAAGAAGGTATTATTGTGGGTGGTGGCTGTGCCCTTCTAAGGCTTGTAGCTAAGGTTGATGCCATCAAAGACACCAGAAAACAATGAACAAAAGGTCAGTGATGGATGTAATATTTGTCACTCTGCTGATTTTAGTTATGAGATACACTTCTAGCTTAAAGGCTCAGAGAATATATTAGCATATGCCTTTATAAAAATGATGCTTGAAGTTTCATAAAACAATAAGATGGTTTGCTCAAGGGCTTGGTTCTGGTGATGTTATAGAGCAGGTTGGGGCACAGGTTATGAAAAGGGCTCCGAGATATCCAATTAACTTGATTGCGATGGTTGGGGCACAGGTTGTGAAAAGGGCTCTGCGATATCCAATTAACTTGATTGCGAAGAACGCTGGGGCAAATTGAGGCGCAAAGATAGAGCTTTAAATTGCTCATGGCCAGTTAAAGGTTATATTTTGATGGTTAATTGATCTTGTTTCAAGGACAATAATAATATAAGTGATTATGAGAGGACATCAAAGTCTACCCTGAGAAAAGGGAACTTCTATTAGCATATTTATGCTACTTACAACTCCAATAAGGAGGTCAGTTTAGGCTCCAGTTGTTCCTTCTATGGCTGGTAGAGAGAGGTTAAGTCTGTGTTTAGCGTAACTTATGTTTCTTATCATCTATTTATATGCTTGTTATATATTATTGGTATGCAATTTTATAGAAATCTGTTATGGGAGCAATTTTACTTGCTTTTGACATGGCTAAAGCGTCGAGGACCTACACAGGTGAGTCTTCACCTGGTAAATCTATTATGGGAGCATATCCTAATGCTCAAAATCAGTGGCCAGTTTATGCATCGTAGGTAAAGTACAGCATTCTATTTATTCCATCGAAGGTGAACTTTCTTTGATGTGTACTATCGATATGCATGGCCCAACGATTTTGTTTCATGTACATTGAAGAATTATTCTTTTTAACATGTTAAATTTGAAACAATCATGGAAATCTATTTGTAATCGTTTAATGCAAAGTTATAGGACATGAACTAGCAAGATATAGGTACATGCACTAGCACAATATTGTAGATCATACTACTCAAGTTTAAGCTGCATCTCAGACATACGGTTAAACCAAATAGTCTCCACTATTTTTTACTCGTAGAAAAAACTTTTTAGCTGGTTTACTTGCGTCTACTGTATTTGCTGCCCGTTCTTTTTTCAAAGTGTGTAACTGGAATCTCTTTCTTATTCTTGGTTGCTTTGACTTTGAGTACTATTGTTGCTTTTTATTGTATGGCTTACTGGCACATAATTATCTTTGAGACTGACAATAATGCTTATGGATATGCATATATGGTTGACCACAGATGCACACAACTGACTCCTCAGGCTACAACACATGGCACCTATCCTCCATCACCTTAAATACAGGTATTGGTACTGATTTCTTCAAGTATCACTAGTGTAACAATCATTTCTTTTTCATCTGTCATCAGGATATTAATTTGGTTGCATGATTAATCTCTCTTTGTATCAATTAATTGTGCGTTATTTACTTTGTAATTGGATAAGCTTTTTTCCATTGCATTACTCCAATGCTTCTTTCCTTGTTTATCACCAGGGTTCTAAGTATTGGATATTGGGTTCTTTGCTGTTGTGGTTTGGGGCGTTTAGCACATTTGAAGCAATATATTATAATGTTGTATGTCTCTATCGGGCACATGTAAACTTGTATTTAAAAAAAAATAATATATATCCTTTAACTGTAAATTGTGTCTATATGTGTTAGTACATATTCCAGTATCAAAATAGATTTGTGTCCCACATGTAACTGTAAATTGTGTCACAGGCTAGAAATTAGCATGTATATAGTAACACTTTGGTTTTAATGGAGTTGTTGAATATGTATGTGCTTAGAATTTATTTCTGGTGATGACCACAGAGACAAACATGTTAAGGTTTTCTAATATTCTTTTTTATCTCCACTTTCTTTTAATATTATTGTATGTTACATGTGGCATGTCGTGATTTCAGTTATATGTTACTTGTATTAGTTTGTATGGAAACCTAAAAATAAAATAGCTCTTTCCCCCAATTAGTACTACACTATAATAAAGTAAGCATTATATACATGTTCTGTTCTTTGATATTGTTCTGTGGATTTTTCTTCCATGTACTCCGGTATTGTGTGTGATGGTTGCGCCCTCCACCATGTTTAATTTACCTACCTAATTATTAGGAGGACTCTTTTACGATCTTTCCCTAATACTTCATAATATCATTTAGCCTACCTGGTTGCGCCCTCCACCATGTTTAATTTACCTACCTGATTATAACTCATACAATTTTAGGCAATTTTCTATTGATAGCTAACTCATAAATTCAACTGCTTGTTTATTAACCAGGAACATTAATGTTTCTCCCGTATATTTGTGTAGGTTGGATGAAGTAAGAGGATTTCTGAGGAGCTTTGTTGTGGATAGGCTCGAAGGGTTCGAGCTAAATTTTGGATATGCAACATTTTGGATATATGTATGGAAATAATTAAACGCTGACTACGCTGTTAATGTTTAATTTTGGAGAAATTATGAAGGGTTTTGAATGTTCTTGACAGTAAAATTATTGAATTTACTTATGTTCGGAATTCATTCTGTGATTGATTCGTCGAGAAGCATTTAAATTTTTGAATACCTGCATTCTGTGTATATATGCAATAGATATTTGTGGCATTCTGTATATCTGTAATGCTATTTTGATGTGCTGCAATACTATTCTGATGTGAATTGTTTCTTTACACTAATACATTCTGCAATAGCATTCTGACATACTATTGGTGTACATATAATAGCGCGAAAGAAACGCTATAAAAATCAGTTTGCATCGAAAAGCTATTAACAAAGAATAACATATAGGAACGCAATTAAACATCAACAGCGTTCACAAACGCCATAAATAACTTATAGCGTTAACAAACGTTATTAAGAAACTATAGCGTTCGTAAATGCTATGTAAACTCTATAGCATGTGCACTGCTATAACAAGTCTATAGCGTTCATGGACGCTATAGTAACTCAGTAGCGTTCATGAATGCTATTACTTTCCTATAGCGTTCTTAAATGCTATAACCCTGGTATAGCGTTCTTAAATGCTATAACATGTCTATAGCGTCGTTGAACGCTATAATCCATCAATAGCGTTTATGAACGCTATAACTTTATAGCATTCTTGTACATGGGGCAATTATAGCGGGGGCATTTATAGCGGACATAATACGCTATAATAGGCATTCTACAGCGTTCTGAGCACGCTATCGTATCCCATATCTGTTGTAGTGTGGTGCAAGACAGGACAAGTAGATTTAACAATCAAGCAAGAAAGAACTACCTACGGTGTCAAGGCAGGTCAAGTTAAGTTAGCCGTCGCAACAGCATTAAGTTATCAAGTCATGCTACAAGTCAGGAGTACGCCGCCACGGGCCACTATCAAGTTATCAAGTCACAAGGATTAATTACAAGTTACAAGTTAGGCGTGCACCCCACTGGGTCACTAGCAAGGAGATCAGAGAATACCAGGATCATAATCCACAGAAAATCCCGAGAACCGTACTAGTCATAAACAATTGCTTGAAAATCGTGTTAGGCCGTGTCGGGTCAAGATAGTCGTGCTGTGTTGAACAGATCTCAGGAAAACCCAATCCACAAAAGAGAAACCAAGTCGAGAAATAAAACCAATACTCCAAGAGCCAATGGGTTAAGCAAGGGGTCAGGGTGCAGCGTACGCGCAAGAGCACGCACGAAGGGGAGCAGCGTACGCGTAAAAGAACGCACGCAGGGAAGCAGCGTACGTGCAAGGGCACGCACGCAGGGGAGCAGCGTACGCACAAGGGCACGCATGAAGGGGAGCAGCGTACGCGCAAGGGCACGCACGCAGGGGAGCAACGTGCACACAAGGGCACGCATGCAGGGGAGCAGCGTACGCGCAAGGGCACGCACGCAGGGGAGCAGCGTACGCGTAAGAGCACGCACGCAGGGGAGCTGCGTACGCACAAGAGCACGCACGCAGGGGAGCTGCGTACGTGCAAGAGCACGCCCGCAGGGGAGCTGCGTACGCGCAAGAGCACGCATGCAGGGGAGCTGCGTACGCGCAAGAGCACGCACGCAGGGGAGCTGCGTACGCACAAGAGCACGCCCGCAGGGGAGCTCCGTACGCGCAAGAGCACGCCCGCAGGGGAGCTCCGTACGCGCAAAAGCACGCCCGCAGGGGAGCTGCGTACGCGCAAGAGCACGCACGCAGGGGAGCTGCGTACGCGTAAGAGCACGCACGCAGGGGAGCTGCGTACGCACAAGGGAGCGACGCAGGGGAGCAGCGTACGCACAAGAGCACGCATGCAGGGGAGCAGCGTACGCACAAGAGCACCCACGCAGGGGAGCTGCGTACGCGCAAGAGCACGCCCGCAGGGGAGCTGCGTACGCGCAAGAGCACGCCCGCAGGGGAGCTCCGTACGCACAAAAGCACGCCCGCAGGGGAGCTGCGTACGCGCAAGAGCACGCACGCAGGGGAGCTGCGTACGCGCAAGAGCACGCACGCAGGGGAGCTGCGTACGCACAAGGGAGCGACGTAGGGGAGCAGCGTACGCACAAGAGCACGCATGCAGGGGAGCTGCATACGCGCAAGGACGCGACGCACAGGGTCTTCTTTCCCATGGTTGAGAAGAGGCTCCAATGGCTCCCAAAACTTCAAAACATCACAACTTGGCCATCCGAACTCCAAATCCGAATTTCCAAAGTTCCATCTAGGGTGAAATTGAATTCTCTTCCACATGGAAACATCAAAACCCATAAAAATCCAACTTAAATAGATCAAAACCATGTAAATCCAAAAATAGAAAAACTTAGATCTAGAACAATGGAGACTCCAAATCATAAAATGCCAAGTTCTAATGTTGATCACCATGTCCTAATCTAGCAAATGGACAAATAAAATAGGATTCTCATGTGGTGGCAAGGTGCACTTGCCTATGGGTTGGTGTTGTGTAGAGGAAGGAGAAGAGTGTTGTGTAGAGGAAGGAGAAGAAGAAAATTAATGGAGGGTTATGAGGAGAGAGAAAAAGTTGGTGGAGTTTTAAAGAGGGTGGGATGTGGTGTGTTGAGGGTGGAGCATAGGCTAAGGTGTTCCAATATACATTAAACCAAACCAAACCAACCCAACCCAATCCAATTAAAACCGAGCCATGTCAAAACCCAAAATACGAGAAATACCAAAATTCCACAAGTTGAGAAAAATAAAAATACATGCCAAAATCCAGATACGAGTATAAATACGAAATACGGGAAATACGGGAAATGAGGGTGACAATAATGGCCCAGATTGATCAATCAACAGGCCGTCGTCGCTTTAAGGGACAATCATTGTAAACCCTAATGATTGCATTCCCTTCTTATAAATAACAAGGTGCCATTCCCTTGCAAGAGGACCCCTTTTTTCGAGATCAGAGAGCACCAGAATACTTGGAGAGAAAAAGCAGAGAGAGAGAGCAAAAAGAGCATTTCTTCAACGCCAAGCAATCTTCTGGAGCCAAGGCTGCATACCGATCGTCCAAGGAGTAAGGCAGAGCTGCCGTTGTTTTCCCGAGCCTCTATCGTCACCCCCCAAAATCTAAAATAAACAATTGTACTTAGATTGCTATACCTAGGTTTTCGTCCCTAGGCTTTCTTTGTACAAGCGAGTTTGTAACGTGAAGTAAAAGTCCAGTCCTCCGATAATTGTTCTGCTCTTTTATATTTCATGGCAAATAGAACCATAGTCTGATCTTCGTTATTTTCTGGCTCATCAGTTTTTGGGCTTAGATGCCTCTTATCAACAATGGGGTATTCTTCACCTTCAACAGTTATATGGCCTTCTTCCGTCGGTATGAGTGGGACATCTACTGAAACTGGTTCTTCTTCAGCAGTACTTGTGGAACTATCTTCGATTGACATATAGCCATAGTCATAATCCAGGAGGGCATCTATCATTTCTTGATCTTCTTGAGAACGAGCAAGAGTTTGACTGGTCAAAAGATCGACAACTCTATCTTAAGATTTTATATGAGGCAAATACTCCTCGGAGAATATAGCCTCTGGGACAACTGGAGTCGAGGATGACATTATTACTCCTGCTGCAGCCAGTGCAGTTACAGAAATAGTCGTCCGCACAACTCGATATCCTGGGATTTCCTCGATAGTAACTGAGACTAGAATATCAATTGTTGTCGTCTCTGTAGATGAAAAAGAATAATATCAATATATATTATTCATATCTTAAATTATGCTTAAAAGTAT